>SKCR01025894.1:0-19589 GCA_019454045.1 Zanthoxylum bungeanum | reverse complement strand
TTTCAAAATCACATACTGGCAAGCTAACCTCTGAATGGCTATTCTGTCTTTCTCTGCCTGCTCCCTCTGGGAGTTCCCCACGTTCCAGATACCTCTGAATGTCATATACCAAGGCTTACCGTCATCGACCTCTATTCCAGAATTCTCTCTATCTCATAAATAGGTTTTCTGGCTGTCGTCAGTATCAACGGTCTCATCACTAATTTTTCTGGATTTTCCCAAGTCGCTGCAAGTGTAGCTAATGCATCTGCCATCTGATTCTCTTCTCTCGGCAAGTGCTGAAACTTACAATTAGGGATAACCTGTGCCAATTTTCTGAGGTGAAAAAGGTAAGGTTTCAACCGTTCTTCTTTCAATTCCCATTCTCCTCGCATCTGCTGGACTACCAACATAGAATCTCCGTAGACTTCCACACTCTCGGCCTTCAAGGCTATCAATGCAGTCAAACCAAAAGCACATGCTTCATACTCGGCCATGTTGTTTGTTACTCTGAATGTCAACCTTTTGGCCAAAGGCAAGGTTTCTCCTTCGGGGGTCACTATCACAATCCCAATTCTGGCTCCCTTGCAATTCACTGCTCCGTCAAAATACATTTTCCATCTCTGAACTGTTATTGCTTGGATCTCTTCATCTGGAAATTCAAACTTATACTGATCCCCTTCAACAGGTTGCAATGCCAGAAACTCTGCTACTGCTACTGCTCGCCCTTTGACCACTTTGGTGGTGAGATACTCAATGTCAAACTCTGTCAGCAATACTAACCATCTGCCCAATTTCCCCACTAGCGAAGGCACTGAATGCAGATATTTCAGAGGATTCTCCTTTGCCACTACCTGGATCTTGTAAGACTGAAAATAATGCCACAATTTTCTGGAAGCCCATACCACTGCTAGACAGATCTTTTCTACTTCTTGATAACGAGCCTCATACGGGAGCATCTTCTTACTCAGATAGTAAACTGCATGTTCTACCCCTGTCTCATCTGCCTGTACCATCATTGCCCCCAGTGCTTCTGATTCTATGGCCAAATACAATATCAAAGGTCTGCCCAATCTCGGAGGTTTCAACACATGAGGCTTTACCAAGTACTCTCTGATCTTGTCGAAGGCTGCTTGACACTGCTCATTCCACTTTACCGGCTGATCTTTTCTCAACAGTTTGAAGATAGGCTCACACATTGACGTCAACTTGGCGATGAACCGACTGATGTACTGAATCTTCCCCAGGAATGCTCTGACTTCTTTCTCAGTCTTCGATGCTGGCATTTCTGTGATTGCTTTGATCTTTTCAGAGTCTACCTCAATTCCTCCCATTCCCACTGTATGCCCTAGCAGTTTTCCTGATGTTACCCCAAACACATATTTCTTGGGGTTCAGCCGCAGGTTGTACTTGTCAACTCTCTGAAGGAACCTCTCCAGTGCTTCTATATGCCCAATTATTGTCTCTGATTTCACCATCATGTCATCCACATATACTTCAATCTCTTTGTGCATCAAGTCATGAAATAAGGTAGTGGCCATTCGTTGATACGTAGCTCCTGAATTCTTGAGCCCAAACGGCATTACCCTGTAACAATAAGTACCCCACTCGGTAACAAAGGCCGTCTTGTGCTTATCTTCCTCAGCCATGAGCACCTGATTGTAACCTGAAAACCCGTCTGCAAATGAATACATAGCAGATAGAGCCGCACTATCAACCAGAACATCTATGTGCGGTAGAGGAAAATCATCTTTCGGGCAAGCCTTGTTGAGATCTCTGTAATCCACACACATTCTGACTTTCCCGTCTTTCTTCGGTACTGGCACAATATTTGCTAACCACTCAGGATACTTCACTACTTCCAGGAACCCCACATCTATCTGTTTCTTAACCTCTTCTCTGACTTTCTCAGCCCATTCTGGTCTCATCCGTCGGAGTTTCTGTTTCACCGGCCTCATATTCGGATAAGTTGGTATTGTGTGCTGGGCAATGTTTCTGTCTATCCAGGCATGTCCTCATAGGACCAAGCAAACACTTTGGCATATCTGACCAATACTTCTTCTAATTTTTCTCCCTCTCCTCGGAGGTAACTTCACTTGCAATCAGAATTTCCTTGGGGTTCTCAGATGTACCCAAGTTAAATACAGTAGTTCTGGTTGAACTGATATGAAATATGCTTGATTCATGTAGAGCAAATGGAAATGACTCAGGCAAGTAAGCAAAAGAAATGTCTTTATTATTGGATAATGAGGAAGTACATTCAAACAAATCAGGAAGGTAAATGTCTTCATCATCTATAGACACTTCTTCCTCTGCAACCAGGTTCTCTTCAGGCTTTATATCCTCTTCAAGAGTCAGGCTCTCCAACTTCATCAGTTCTTCTTCCCAATTCTCTGCTTCTTCCTCAACTTCTTTGGTCAGCATCTTCTTGCCCAACATCTCTTGGAAGATCTCAAAACAGGTACCACAATCCCGTTAACTTCTATCGGTTCGGGCTCACCCTGATACCCTGAAGCCTTCACAAAACAATCTGCCAGTTTCAACCCTTTCTTTTTAATCTTCGGCTTTTCTTCATCAGATGTGTATCCCAAACCCTTCCGAGTAGTCTGTCCTCTGAAATCTGGCAATTTGAACCTTCACCCGTTCAAACTTCATTTTTTTCATGATCCTAGCCACCCTAGGATCCACCCATTCCTCAAAAGTTGCTGACACATGAAACCTCGTGAAAGGTGTATCTCCAAGGCGGCCACATTATTATCTACCTCAGCTCGGATGGTGACAATCTCTCCCCCATATGGGAACTTAATCATCTGATGCAGGTGGAGGGCACGCCCCCAAGCTTATGAAACCAAGGCCTTCCCAACAACAAGGAAAAGTGGCTGGGATATCCAGCACTGTGAACTCAACTTCGTCCTCAATAGACCAACCTTGACTGCTGCTACAAAGTACCCTCAACTCCTCGCTTACTGTCATCATAAGCCTTGATAGTCATACTAGAGGGATCCAGATCTGTTGTTTTCATACCCAGCTTGGCCAAAATCTTCAACGGGCACACATTGATGGATGAGCCATCATCCACCATCACACAAGAGGTCCTTTTACCCCTCACTTCAGCTCTGATAAACAAAGGTCTATTATGATTTCTCCCATCAGCTGAGAGTTCTTCCTCAGAAAAAGTGATTGCCTGCAAAGCCTCCTTTTGCACTGACCCAACAAACATTGCGGGGTTGGCATCCTCCGTCACTACTATCTTGCTTAAGGCCTCAACCATGGCCCGCCTGTGACCCTGAGATGCACACAACAAATCCCAGATACTCACTTGTGCTCAGGTTTTCTTCAACTGCTGTAGCACTACATCTCCCTCGGCACCTTCTGTATTCTCAGCCACTTCTCTACCCTCTGATAACACTCATTTACCCTTATCAGTCATATCATTGTAGAAACGCCCGCTGCGTGTCATACCTCTCACTTCTTCTTCATCACTACTATAGAAGTCTACCCAGAAACTTTTCCCATGTTCGGTTTCATCTTCGCTGTTACTATCCCAAATCCCAAGGCAAACGGCTTGGAGGTCAAAGGATTTGAGGACAAGGTTCTCGGGTAGGCCAGAGTTTATCGTATAGGTTGGTGGCGGGACAGAGTGGTAATTTGGTAAAGGGTTCTGGTGTGTGTTGGGGTGTTCTGTTTCAGGGTCGGGTATCTTTTTTAAGTCTATAAGGTCCTGGATTTCATGGCAGAGTCGGGCACAGTTGTCGGTATCGTGTTCTTTCTTTTGGTGGAATTGGCAATATTGGTTTAGGTTGAGATGTGGTGGTAGAGGGTTGGGGAGTGGTTTGGTTTCTAAGGGTTTTAGAAGTCTTTGTCTCTTCAATTTCTCCAATACATTGGACATGGGTCTACCCAAGTTAGAGAATCTCCGGTTTTGGATAGCATCAATCTCAGCAGAAATGGGCTTTGTTCCCGATGTCCCCCCAATGGGCCTCCGGTTCAGACCATAGAATTTTCTATTCTCGGCCTCTTCTTCCTCAATATCCATGACAGTTTCCCTCAACTGTCGAAAATCAGTAATCATGGAGGTCATCCTCCTTAGCTTCCCATAGATGGAGGGCTTGGTGCCCTTGATAATCATTTTTATTTGGTCCTTCTCTGAGGGCCTGGTCTGCATCTTTAAGAGCTGGCTTCTCCAGCGGTCCACATACTCCTTGAAACTCTCTTCCGGTTTCTGCCCGATGTTCTCCAAATCTCGGAGTGACAGATCTATCTCCAAGTCCGTGACATACTGTTTCAGGAATGCATCAGCCAATTCCCTTCAATCTTCCCTTACTTTCTTCTCAAGGATGTGATACCATACCACAGGTGACCCATCGAGTGACATTCCAAACATCTTCTGTACCTGTCGCTTTGTCAAACCCACAGAACTCATAACTGATACATACTGACGGAGATGAACCCTTGGATCCCCATTCCCATTGAACTTAGCCATATCCGGCATCTTGAACTGAGCAGGCAACTGTTCTTCGAAGGTCATTGCCTCATAATCTAACAACTCTTCATGCTTACCCTTCATTTTGCGGGTAACTGTTTCAACCTGATCCCGAAGCTTCTGAAATTCTGCATGAGACCCCATCAATTTGCCTGTTGCATACTCTGCCATGTCATCATCAAAAGTGGGGATATCATCCCCTAACCCATTCGGAGGCTCCTCGCGCCTCACATTCTCAGAATTTCCCCCAGCACGGGTACAGCCATACCAGCCACAGCAGTAGTCAAGGCTTGCAACTGTTCAGTAATTTGGGCGAGACCGTTTTCCAACTGATCCATCTGGGGTACCTAGTTATCGGATGTACTCATATCTGTTACCGGTGTTTTAGTGAGTCTTCCCTCTTTCCTTACCCAACAGGAATCTATAATGTCTCTTTTATAGACATAGAGGGTGTTAACAGGACATATGTATGCATGAGATGAATGAGATGCATGTGATACAAGGAATATATCATTTCATTAAGATTTTCACAAAATCGGCCCATCATCATTATAGAAGCTTTTGGGCTAACTGTCATAGGAGTGAACTCGCCCCAGTTTAAATGGCCCAACAAGTTCATATCTCATGGCAAGAAGTCCAACGTATCCAAATGATAATGTTCCTAAACACAGACATATAATGGCCCATTGGCGTTTTGGAAGCTTTTGGCCCGATCATCATAAGATACGTTCTTGTCCCAGTTTAAATGGCCCAACAAGCCCATATCCCATGATAAAAGGTCCGAATGGATCCAAATGACAATGTTCCCAAACACAAGCATACAAAAATAACTTCTACAGAGTGGCCCATCAATATTTCAGAAGCTTTTGGCCCAATCATCATAGGATACGAACTCATCCCAGATTAAATGGCCCAACAAGTTCGCATTTCTGACAAGAAATCCAACTACATCCAAATGAGGATGGTCCACAAGCACAAGGAAATAGTTGCTATAGGCCATATGACCCCGATCTACTTGTGGGTTTGCGGGAGTGTAGACAAAGACTCTCGCTGGCGAATGATTGCCCACAACTAGGTCTCCTCACTCAAGGGTTCGAGCTACCAAGTGAGCGCACCTTTTTTATACCTTACAGTACGTGCCAACGTGTTATGGTGTTTGACTGACTGTCAAATGGATTTCCTGTTGTAGATTCCCCAGAGGGAGGGTGGAGCGAGGCTCTCTTAAGTACCCTAGCCTCTTAGGCTCTTATCGCTTGGTGACAGGAATAAACAACGAGTCTTCCAAATTAGTCCATCACAATAGGCCACAAGTAAGTGATTGTCTAGGTGCCTTCACAAATTTTCCTTATAGAAAGGTAGTGAATGAGGGAAGACACCAAACCATTACCTAGGCTTAAAAGTGCCTTTGATCAAACCCCTTTTAACCCACAGTAAACACAGTTAATTAAAGCACAAATCATAATATTACAAGACATTATTTCGGGGCTGATTCTCTATCCCCAGTGGAGTCGCCAGACTGTGGGAACACAGAAACTGGGCGACTCATATTGTCCCGGGATCGCGGCCTGATTGGAAGTACGGAGTAGCCCACGGGGTACTAAACCGGAGAATGATAAGTCGCCACCCGGTGTGAACCGGGAAAATGAGATTTAAGGCTGCACTCACTCCTCGCAAGGGAAGACCTCAACCGTTGGGTTCGGAATGGTCAATTACTTATGCAACTTGTAATAAAATGATTTGCGCAATAATCTAACCAAGCCTAAGCAACGTATTTCCAAGGATGATTTACCCCTAAGTTCACAAGCATACATCAACAAGTTCATCTAAATTTACATGTAACACATATCCGAATTTGCATACAGCCTATTTGCATGTAATCTATGTCTCAATTTGCATACATAAAGATAAATTAACATACGGCAAGCATACAAGTTAATAAACACATTGTACTCATACATGTGGGGAATACAGATGAACGACACATACACAATCTTGCGTAATACAGAAAAGCAATCAGGTTCATCATACGAAGAGATAGCTACTAAGGACAATTATGCACGAAATCTGATGAAAAGAACTCAGTTCAGTGGGTGTGCGTTCGTGAAGCGTTTGTAAACGCTTTCGAACGGTAAACAGAATGTTCTTGTTCTGTGGCGTTTGAGACGTGTTCGAACGGACCAGACCTGATGCATGATGAAACTAAGAAAATGCGTGCGCGTTCACGTAGCATTTGAGAACGCGTTCGAACGGTAAACAGAAGGTTCGTGTTCGTGTGGCGTTCGAGAACGCATCGAACGGAACCAAACCTGATGCATAATGAGACTAAGAAAATGCGTGCACGTTCGCATAGCATTCGAGAACGCGTTCGAACGGTAAAGAGAAGGTTCGCATTCGTGTGGCTTTCGAGAAAGCGTTTGAACGGAACCAGACCTGATGCATGCAACACATACATAGACAAACAAATCCACAATATAGGACCTTACGTATCCGATTGAACCCATCTCGCATCCAATCGAATATACACTATCCGGCGCGGCAAAGCATCGTTGTAAAGGATTTTAACCTCTCAAAATAGAGGACCTTTAGTCGCACTTACTAAGCCCATGTGCAAACAACACAATACATACATAAAGAAGTAGAGACAACGATATCGGACTTCGTGTATCCGATTGAACATATCTCACATCCAATCGAATATACATTATCTGGCGCGGCAAAGCATCGTGGTAAAGGATTTTAACCTCTCAAAATAGAGGACCTTTAATCGTACTTAATAAGCCCATGCGCTTTATCTCATCATAATGCATATAAAAAAATAAAAGAAACAATATCGGACTTCGTATACCAAATTGAACACATCTCACATTCAAACGAATATACGTCGTCCGGCGCGGTGAAGCTTCGTGGTAACGGATTTTAACCTCTCAAAATAGAAGACCTTTAATCGCACTTACTAAGCCCATGCGCTTTATCACTAATTACATAAACAACTAACGTACATAAAATAAAAGACATGATGTAAAAGGCGCGGTGAATTGTTGGCGTAAAGGTAGCCTTTTGGCATTTTCTTCCCTCGAATGGAAAACCTTTAGACCAACATACTAAGCCCATGCGCATCTCATCAGCAATACAAACAAATGATCATACGGAAATTAAATGGCGAGATGAAAAATGCAGATTATAAACAAGCAAGACAAAACAAAGCGAAAGATATGTCGTTTGCTCAAGTGGTACGTGGAGTTGTATCCTGAGTACAGATCATACTACCGTCCATTCGGAATCGGCTATGAAATTTATGTCCGGGTTTCCATCCTATATACCACGAGAGGCGACAAATTTTTCATTCATTCAAATGCCACAGCATGCATCAACAAACGACTCTCATATGAAGAATAAATAAGACAATTAAAAGTGAATACAAAAGGTGCCCTCAATTCTAACCTTTTAGATCGTATCTCGGAAGTATGGTACACGATCGTCGGAAGGATGGATGCAACTTTCGATATCGGATTGAGCTGATTCAAGTTCCAGATTAAAGAAGACTCAAAGAGCTACAACTTTGAAAGACAAAATAATTTCGTATTCTGAATATTTCATGCCGCGAAATTGATGAACCATCCAGAAGTGTGTTGTGTGGGTAATTATTAAAGTCATTTTCATTCATTTTCAAAGCCAAAAATAATTAATAAATAAATAATAAAAATTATCAAATCATCACCAAACATGATAAGAGATTAGTGGAGCAATTAATAATGGATTTGGTGGAGCAATTAGTGGAGTAATTAGTGGAGAAATTAATAATTGATTTGGTGGATGATTTGATGGAGGCAAAATTTTGCCTATAAATACCAAGCCATTTCATTTGTAAAATTCATACTTTCTTATTTGAAAATTCATAATGAATAAATAAGAAGATTGTATCTTGTTTGTTTATTTACAGCTTCCAGTAATTAATTTCCGCTTTCGCACTTTCTTTTTTACTTTTCAGTTTTTACTTTTCGCAATTTACTTTTACCGCTTTCTTTCTTTACTTTTGCAGTTTTTACTTTTCAAGCAATGATGAGGTAACTCCCCCATGCTGGGGTAAAAGGTAAAGCTTTTATTATTGCTATCTAGATTAATCTCCTTAAATATAAAATATAAACTATTTAAAACCTGACTTAATGAGGATACCGCTATATTGGCCGGTTGGAAATTAATTATAAATTGGTTTTAACCTGACTAAGTATGGATACCGCCTGGTTGGTCGGTTGGTAATTAATTATTAATTTGACTTAATCAGGATACCGCCTATATGGCTGGTTGGTATTATCACGCAAAGTTAATATATTATTAAGGGAGATATCTAAAATAATAGTAATAAAAGTTGATCCTCTAACCCCAGCATTTTCTTTTATTGTACTTTTACTTTATTTAATTTCAGCAATACTTTCAGTATTTTACTTTATATTTTTATTTTTTTTACTTTTTAGTTTTAGTTTTTACTTTACTTTTACTTTATTTACTTTTCAACAATTTACTTTTCAGTATTTAATTTTTAGTATTTTACTTTATGTCTTTTATTTTTTTTACTACTTGTAAATATGTGTCGTAACTAAGCCAGTTATCCCGGGTTGTGATGAAATCCAATATCACCGGTTTATAAGGGGTTAAATTATTAGTGTTTGGGTAATATAAAGGTTTATTTATTGAGTCTTAATCTTAATGCTTTTTATTAACTGGCCATTAAAAATTGAACTGGTAAACTTAAAATGAACTAGACATAGGGATTTTAAGTTTAAGACCTTAGACTCAATAGCACACGATCTTCCTTGAGGATAGATAACCCTTTATAGATTTCTTACAGGATATGAATATACCTGTCGGGCGGGGGTAGCCATAATTGGAACTTAATCTTAATGAATCCAGGTAATTTGGTTGGCATAGACATATGGTTCAATTGGGTTATACTGGATATTTGTAATTGACCATCGGAAGAGGCTTTTACATAATTTAGTGTTCCAGGTTAATAAATCAATATTTTACCCAACTATAAGATAACCATTTCATCTTTAAAATGATATTGCAAAGAAATCACAACCCTAGATAGTTTTTAATATTGAATTTTCTTAAACCTACTTTCGAATAATTTAATTACTTGTTTTTAAATTTAGAATCATCACCTTTTCAAATCAATCAACAACCTGTTAGATACTAGTAATCATTTGACCTCATAAAATAATAGATTAGATATTAAGTCCTCGTGGGATCGATACTTTTTATACTACTTGAACGATACGTGCGCTTGCGTTATACGCGTGTGTAAGCACCGGTCAAGTTTTTGGCACCGTTGCCGGGGACTTATTTATCTTTTACTATTAGTTTAGGGGTTAGATACGTTACTTGTATCTAATTTCTTTTTACTTATTGTTTTTGTTTTTCTTGTGTTTCAGGTTCTCAGAAAGTAATGAGACGAACCAGAAGCTTTGAACTTCGACCGCTTGACCCGGAAATTGAAAGAACCATCAGACAGTTGAGAAGGAAAAGGCGAGAAGGCCAAGAAGCTTTAGTCAACATGGAACCTGAACCTTTGGAGGTTACACCACCGATTCCCATTCGAGACAGAACCATTCCGGTAGTTGACAGACTCATTTCTTGTATTGTACTTCCTCCCTTACCAGCAAATGCAGGTGACATCAAAACATGCATCCAGATGATTCAGCAGTCAGTACAGTTTGGGGGAATGCAACTGAAGATCCCAATGCCCACATCAGTAACTTCCTGGAAGTTTGCGGCACTTTCAATTACAACCGAGAAGCTGAAGAAGCAATGAGACTGCGTGTTTTCCCATACTCCTTGAAGGACAGAGCTAAAGCTTGGCTACATTCACTACCAGCAGGTTCCATCACAACTTGGAATACTTTAGCCACCAAATTTCTTGCAAAGTACTTTCCACCAGCCAGAACTGGAAAACTGAGGAATGACATCACATCCTTTGTGCAACAAGACTCAGAAACTCTTTACGAAGCTTGGGAAAGGTACAAAGATTTGCTCCGGAAATGTCCTCACCATGAGATTCCAAAATGGCTTCAAGTCCAAACATTCTATAATGGACTTTCTGGAATAATGAGAACCACAATTGATGTTGCTGTTGAAGGAGCTTTAATGGAAAAAGGAGAAGATCAAGCCTGGGACCTAATCGAAGAAATGGCCAACAATAATTCCTTGTGGCTAACAAAAAAGAGTATGATCCAAAGAATTGCAGGAATTTATGAAAGTGGAGCCAATACAGCAGTCAACACCAAGCTGGATCAGATATGCAAATTCATGGAGACTCTTACCACTGGATCCACAAGTGACCATGTGGAGGAGCACCAGAACCAAACCAACTTGAAGAGACGGTAAATTATGTCAACAATTTCAACAGACAGGGGAACAATCCATATTCCAACACCTACAACCCATGGTGGAGGAATCATCCTAATTTTTCATGGAGCAACTATTTAGGGAAAAAGAACAATCCACCACCAGGATTCCAACAGCAGAACTATCCACCACCTGGATTCCAGCAACATAACAAAGGCAAGAACAGATAAATGAACCAGGAATAATATAAGTGTTGAATTAGTTAAAAAAGTACGATGCTATGTTTCAGAGCCAATCAGCTTCCATCAAAGCCATGGAGAATCAAATCGGACAACTGGCCAACGCTCAGAGTTACAGACCGCCAGGTAATCTTCCCAGCAACACAGAACCAAATCCAAGGAACCGAGGGAAGAGCAATGTCAAGCTATTACCTTAAAAAGCGGTACTGAGATCAATAAGAATGTTGGAATCAAAGAAACAATTGAGGAAGTTCCAAAAGATGCAGTTCCACAGATGGAGGAAAAAGAAGCAAAGGAAAAAGAACAGATCATTCCACCTCCACCTTTTCCTCAACGTCTTCAGAAAAACAAACTGGACAAGCAGTTTGCTCGATTCCTGGAGGTGTTCAAAAAGCTTCACATCAACATTCCATTTGCAGAAGCCTTGGAAGAAATGCCCAGCTATGTAAAATTCATGAAAGACGTTCTTTCATGAAAACAAAGATTGGGAGACTACGAAATAGTAGCATTAACGGAAGAATGCAGCGCCATCATTCAGAGGAAACTTCGCCCGAAGTTGAAAGATCCTGGCAGTTTCACAGTCCCATGCACCATTGGAGAACATTACATCGGTAAGGCTTTATGTGATTTAGGAGCCAGTGTTAACTTGATGCCTTTCTCTATTTACAGGAAACTGCAGATTGGAGAAGCAATGCCTACCTCGGTTTCATTGCAACTTGCTGACCGAACACTCGCATTTCCAAGAGGTGTTGTTGAAGATGTGCTGGTCAAAGTCGACAAACTAATTCTCCCAGCAGATTTCATCATCCTTGACATGGAAGAAGACAAAGAAATACCTATCATTCTTGGGAGACCATTCTTAGCTACAGGTAAAACTGTGATTGATGTGCAAAAATGAGAACTGACCATGAAAGTGCTGGACCAAGAAGTGACCTTTAATGTTTTCAAAGCATGAAATTCTCGAGCGATGAAAAGGAAGAAGAATTTTCAGAGTTGATGTTGTTGATAGTATCGTTCAAAATACTGAGCCAAATCCCACAGATACACTTGAAGCTTGCATCACCAACATGACTGACAGCGAACTAGATGCTGAAATCCTGGAATGTATCAACTACCTTGACAAACCATTCCGATTCAAAGCAACACCACTAGTTGAAAGCTTGGAACTGCCAAAGAAAGATCGAATCAAGCCTTCGATTGAAGAACCACCACAGTTGGAGCTGAAGTTACTTCTGAGCCATCTCAGGTATGCATTTCTTGGAAACTCTTCTGAATTACCTGTTATTATTTCTTCTTCACTAACATTGGAGCAGGAAGAAAAGCTACTTGAGAGTATTACGAGAGCACAAGAAAGCCATTAGCTGGACTATAGCAGATATTCGAGGCATTAGTCCATCATTTTGCATGCACAAGATCCTGATGAACGATGAGTACAAACCCACAGTGGAACATCAACGGAGACTCAATCCAATCATGAAGGAAGTCGTGAGAAAGAAATCATCAAATGGTTGGATGCTGGCATCATTTACCCCATCTCAGACAGCAGTTGGGCAAGTCCTATACAGTGTGTGCCGAAGAAGGAATGAATTACTGTGGTTACCAATGAAAAAAACGAGCTGATTCCAACAAGAACGGTGACTGGATGGAGAGTATGCATGGACTACAGAAAGCTGAATAAAGCCACGAGGAAGGATCATTTTCCGCTACCATTCATTGACCAGATGTTAGACAGACTGGCAGGACATGAGTTCTATTGCTTTCTGGACGGATATTCAGGGTACAATCAGATTGCCATCGCACCAGAAGACCAGGAGAAAACTACATTTACATATCCCTATGGTACTTTTTCTTTCCACAGGATGCCATTTGGATTATGTAATGCCCCTGCCATATTCCAGCGTTGCATGATGGCCATATTCTTAGACATGCTGGAGCAGAGTATGAAGGTATTCATGGATGACTTTTCTGTGTTTGGAGATTCTTTTGACCATTGCTTGCAAAATCTGGAACAGGTGTTACAAAGGTGCGAATATACAAACCTAGTACTCAACTGGGAGAAATGTCATTTCATTGTACAAGAAGGCATTGTTCTTGGACACCGGATCTCACAAAAGGGAATCGAGGTAGACAAAGCAAAGATTGAAACAATTGAAAAACTACCTCCACCAACATCTGTCAAGGGATTCGAAGTTTTCTTGGACATGCAGGTTTTTTACAGGAGATTTATCAAAGACTTTTCCAAAATTGCAAACCTCTTTGCAATCTTCTGGAAAGGATGTGCCTTTCAACTTCACCAAAGAATGCCAGGAAGCTTTTGAGATCTTAAAACAGAAGCTAGTTTCTGCCCCCATCATTGTAGCACACAGACTGGACCATTCCATTTGAAGTGATGTGCGATGCTAGTGATTTTGCTGTAGGTGCAGTTTTGGGACAACGTAAAGCAAAGATTTTCCACACCATTTACTACTCCAGCAGAACTCTGAATGAAGCTCAACTCAACTACACAACCACCGAAAATGAGTTTCTCGCAGTTGTGTATGCTTTTGACAAATTCCGCTCCTATCTGCTGGGTCCCAAAGTGGTGGTCTACACAGATCATTCATCAATCAAATATCTGATCACGAAGAAAGATGCCAAACCCAGATTGATCCGTTGGATACTTCTTCTGCAAGAATTTGACGTGGAGATTCGAGACAGGAAAGGGACAGAGAATCAGGTGGCAGATCATCTATCGAGGCTCAAGAATGGAGAAACAGCTGCAAAGAATGTCAATCAAAGAAACTTTTCCAGATGAACAGCTGTTTGTCCATGAAACAAGGAAGTCCCTTGGTATGCTGACTATGTCAACTAATTGTGTCAGGAAAATGGCCGTTGGAATGGACAACTCAGCAACGGAAGAATTTCTTCAAAGAAGTCAAGCACTATGTCTGGGATGAGAGCCGTACCTGTTCAAACGGTGTGCTGATCAATTATTGAGACGATGTGTTCCACAGGAGGAGGTCAACAGTGTTTTGCAGCACTGTCATTCATCACCATATGGCGGAACTTCAGCGGAAACAAAACTGCAGCAAAAGTTCTTCAATCAGGTTTGTTCTGGCCCACTCTTTTTAAAGATGCTTATCTTTTTGCTTTTCAATGTGACAGGTGCCAGAGAACGGGGAATATTTCCAGGAGAACGAATGACCATTGCAATAATTCTGGAAGTGGAAATATTCGATGTGTGGGGTATAGATTTCATGGGACCCTTTGTTCCATCATTCGGAAACCTGTACATCCTGGTTGCTGAAGACTACGTCTCCAAATGGGTTGAAGCAATTGCACTGCCATCCAATGATTCAAAAGTGGTGATCAAATTCCTGAAAAAGAATATTTTCACTCGGTTCGGAACACCTCGTGCAATCATCACGATGGTGGCTCACATTTCTGCAACAAATACTTTGATGCACTCCTATCCAAATACGGAGTTACTCAAAGGTTGCCACCAGCTTACCATCCACAGTCAAATGGACAGGTTGAGGTTTCAAACAGAGAGATCAAAAGAATCCTGGAGAGAATTGTTGGATCAACAAGGAGAGCGGTATCAACAAAACTAGATGATGCATTATGGGCCTACCGAATACCACAAGACACCCATTGGTATGTCCCCATATCGATTGGTGTTGGGAAAGCATCCATCTGCCAGTTGAGCTTGAACACAAGGCGTACTGGGCACTGAAGAAGTTGAATCTTGATTCACAAGCTGCAGGGGAGAAACGACTTCATCAACTCAATGAATTGGAGGAGTTTCATCTACATGCTTATGAGAATGCCAGATTATATAAAGAAAAGACAAAGAAATGGCATGACCTAAAAATAGTGCACAGACAGTTGGAACCAAGGCAGCAGGTGTTGTTGTTGGATAATATGACCCATAGCGTCACTATTTTCACAGATCATTGTGTTGTTGTAGCAAATTAACTATGTAACAAGGAAATTGCACTCTCGTCATTTGTGATTAGATCAACATAGATATATAATAATGAAGAGAGGTCCCTATGATTAGTTCTTAGATTGAGATGATATGAGACAGTATCAGTCCACGAATGATTAATCATTAAATATCCCTAGCCGTAGTATTATTATCGAGACTGGACATCGATAATGCGGAATAGGCTAGTATTGCACTTGTGCGCGTTGTGAGGGCACAACGGCATAGTTCTCATATATATAAGTATTGGATACTTGTGCAAGTGCGATAGGAGGTCGTATTTCACCGATGGTACGAGAAACAGCTTCGCTCTGGATAGACCCTTCGGAATCCCATTGGTATTATGACTAGGTGTCTATGGGAGGCCGAAATCAAGGTAGGTGTGTATAGTCTTAACCTGAGACTTACATCGCTAATACTTACGACAATCGGTAAACTTTGGTTTTGGTGGTGGGGGATCTTAACTGGTTCTGTGTTCACCTCTTCTGGGTTTATCAGGAATCGTAGTGTATTGGATGTGATGTCGAGAAGGAAGTATCACTCCAGTCATAGTGGAGATGATGTCACGCAGGATACGGTATTAGTGCTCTTAAGTGATGCGCATCCAATCGTGATATTATGACCAGTCATGAATATCCGATTAATAGAGAGTAGTTACCAGACATCCGATATGTGTTTCGGACGGGGCAGACACTTATCCAGCCCTAGCACGTGACTATCCGATACTGGGCCGATATGCACAATACAATTGTATACTACGCTTGATACAGATCTTTGATATTCTTTGATGAATATGTCCGGAAACTTGGGAAGACTTGGTGCTTTGCTAGGAGTCGACCTTGTCTCGTAAATCGGTAGAACGTAGTACTTGGTACGTACGTGATTCGGATACTCCGACGACCGTATTTACTGCCAGATTATCCGGGGATCTCATGGGTCGCTTCCCGATAATCCCCGATGACGCACAACTCGCACTCTTGAATAATCTGGGATTATAATAGAAGAGAGAGAAAATTAATCTAGGATTAATAACGGAGATGTTTTATCCGGGATAAAATGTCGTCTAAAGAGGAGAAACAATTAATTTGGAATTAATCGATGAATTAATATATTCGATATATTAAATGAAATTAGATTTCAACGCGGAATAAAAATTAGATTTTAATTCGGGCAAACGAGTTAATTTAGAATTAATTCGTTAGCGACGTAAATAATAATTTCGCTAGCCGCAATTATTCGATTGAATTAACGTCGCGACGTAAGCTCGGTATTTCGGAAATATCGAACCCGAACGCGTGAGTGCACGTGGGCCACTTTCATGGAAACGTGTGGGGCCCACATGACACATGTCATATTATGCATATTAATTCTAATGCATTGCATGTAGATAGTGTACAATACACTCAATGGTCTTGCATGGAGTTTGAGTGTTTGACACTCTAAACCATTGCATGATTTGTGTCATAAATTTATTATCTATTTAATAAATATTATGGCATAAATATAAATTGATTTTGGTAAATCATTTTCAACAAAAAACACAACTTCTTCTCTCTCAATTCTCTCCTCTCTCACGCCCAAAATAGGGCAAAGCTCACTGGTTTGGAACCAGAAAAACGTGAGCAAAAGGGAAGCAAGGGTTGGGTTTTCATGGTGAAAACCGCAAGTGCTAGCACACTACGAGTCTTGCGAAGGTGGTAGGGAGGTTCACCCATGAGGCGGGACTCATCCGACGGAGTTTGGAGCTTCGTTTTGAGACCCGAAATTCTGTTTTGCAGGGACAGTGGACTGTTGCAGTTTGGCGTGAATGGCAGTGGCATTTTGGACTTCATTCGTCTCCAAATCGACTCAACCGATCGATGTGAGTATTCCGCTACCTCCGTTGATGTATTCACACATTGTTTTCATGTCTTGTTTGATCTTGGGACCTTAGAATAAACCAACAGTTGTTGTACAACTCGAGGTTGAAACTTTTCCCTGGAAAGTTGAAATCTAGGTGGTCAGGTCCATTTGTGATCACTCAAGTTTTACCTTATGGAGCTGTTGAGTTACTGGATCCCAATACCAACAACACATTCAAGGTTAACAGTCAGCGTGTCAAGCACTACTGGGGAGAATCATTTGAACGACAAAAAGAAAGTGTCACACTTTCAAATCCAGCCTAACGTTCAAGAAGTCAACCCATGCAATTTTTGTATATATTGTGATTTGGTGTGATTTAATTTGGTGTTGTTTAGTTTTTACAGATTAAGACATTTCAAGATGGAAGAAGCTCTTGCAAATCTTCACAAGCAATTTCCTTCTCTCCCTCAAAAATATCTGATGAAAGTTTACAAAGCTCGCTTGGAACGGTGAGACTACTAACAATCCATGGTGTTCCTAATGACATTCATTGGGTAATTGCAGCAAGAGTCCGATTGGCAGGTGAGTCTTCTGACTCATTTATTTCACATATGCCTGGTTTTGGAAGAAGTACATATGCAAAGAAACGTAGAGCTAAGCAAATGGGTGTTTGTTACAAATGTGCACGCTGGAATTGCAATACTCGTTGTCGTTCTTTAGGAATGGTGTCTGATAATCGCGAAGACAAAATTAAATTCATTAGGGATGGCTTGAGTAAGGAGTCTTTAGATGATATATCTTCGACTCTTGAGACGCATCCCAGTGGATATGTACACATAGCCATTCGCAAATTACATACACAATTTCAAAAAGAAAGACAACATTAAGTCTTGGGAATCTGACTCAAAAAGAACATGTTTGCCAATTTATAAGAAAATTGGATAGGAAGCTTGTCCCTGACGCATAGACGTCAATCAAGCCGCTACTTTTCTTGTAAATATTATATCTTTTTTCTTTTCCTAATAATTGTAATTTGTTTTGTTGTACTTATCCGACAGGATCCAGACCTTTTTGACTCACGATTTATTTTACTGTTTAACTAATAATTGTCATTTGGCATGGGTGGTACTAGTGCTATTATTTTACTCACCATTTTCAGGTGTTATAAATTCAACTCATCATTGCACTTTTGAAGACATCAGAGTAAAACATGGAAGCCACTTCAAGAAGACGAGTTGAAAACATCTGTGTGTTTTGCGGTAGTAGTGTTGGTACTAAACCACAATACGTAGAAGCAGCACAAGAATTGGGTCGAGTCTTAGCTGCAAGAAATATGCACTTAGTATATGGCAGAGGTAATCTTGGACTAATGGGGATCGTTTCAAAGGCTGTACAGGAGGGAGGCAGTCACGTTTTGGGAATCATCCCAAACCCTTGGCAGAAGCAAAATCTTATTGAACCATCAAACGGAGAGGAACTGATCGTGCCAGGTATGTCTGAACGACTGGTAGAAATGATTAACCGTGCTGATGCTTTTATTGCTTTGCCAGGTGGCTTGGGCACATTGGAGGAAATTTTTATAGTGCTATCTTGGGCGAACTTAAACATACACCAGAAACCAATTGGGCTATTTAACGTTGATGGATTTTATGATTTTCTTTGTGTGTTTCTTGATGATGTCCGAAGAAATGGGTTCGTGTCAAAACTTTGAAAGAACTTCTATTACTGCCAGAACTGCTCCGGATCTAATAGACCAACTCTTAGCCTATGAACACAAGTTGACCCTATCCTTTCAAAGATAAATTGGTCCGAGGACGATCGTGGTAAGAGGCGTCGGATTAATCTAGATCTTAACCTTTAATTTCTTGTAGAATTTCAACTAACCAGGTATTATCTCTAAACTCTTCTTCTACCGTTTAAGACATTGGGGACAATGTCTCATTTAGGTTTGGGGAGGGAATTAGTTGATTAATATATTTTTTTAGTTGTGTGTCGTTTTTATTTTTTAGTCCAAAATTTTTCGAAAAATACAAAAAAAAAATTGTAAAATTGAAAAAATATTAAAAACTATTTTGTGTTCTTGTTTGGACTAAAAAAATTGAAATTGGTAAGAGATAGCTGAGTAAGGAGTTTCCACTCCTGAGACGTATCTCAAACCTATTTCGAAACAAGTTAATTTTTGTTTATTTCCTTTTGAATTATTTAATTTGTGAATTCTCTATAATACTGATTAAAATGGATCTTCATATGCTCAGTTAGCAGGTATTATCAACATACATAGTAACATACGGATATGAGCTAAAATTGAAAAGTTTGTAATATTCAGTGCTCTAGTTTAATGGAGGAAGCATCTCAAAAAGTAATGGAGTAAAAAAAAAAAAAAAAACGTCTGAGATCCGAGTTATTAAGTCTGTAAGAGTGTTTTAACACCTATTGCCCTAAAGCCAATTGGGTGGGAGTCACTGGCCAAAGCTCGCTACATGGATCAAAGATGCTGCAATATATATATATATATAATAATATATATATCTGACGTCTGAGTAATTAAGTCGTAGGGGTGTCTTAACACCTGGTGCCCTAAACCCAACTGGTTTGGGAAGCCACCGGCCCAAAGCTCGTACATAGATGGAAGGTATTATATATAAATAATAAAAAATATAAAAAAAAAATCAAAAAAAATTATTCCATTGCTATAAAAAGGTGTGAATTATGATAAAACTTCATGACAAAATAT
>SKCR01025893.1:0-19705 GCA_019454045.1 Zanthoxylum bungeanum | reverse complement strand
TTTGATATCACTAAGTTCCTTAATCATATATTTAAACCCCTACTTTATTTCAATTGGTATACATGAAATTTATTGAGTTAAATGCAATATATATGATCACTTGATTGAATATGTCTTGCCATATGAACTAATTGGCAATCATGAAATGCATGGACTTTGATAATTATTTAATTGGTATCATGGAATGTATTGATATATTTTTGATTGGTATCAATTTGGGGAGAAATCATGCTTAAGATGATCTAACATTTTAATGGTATTCATGAGTATTTATCTTTTGAAAAATGCTATTTTATGCATGAATTTTGTTTTTTTATGGCAAAAAGGGGGAAATGCCAAATGTGCTTATTTTTTAAATGTGTTATCATTTTTGCACACATCTATTGGTATCTCATTTTAGAACTTAATTTTGCTTCTCCACTTTTTGATAATGTCAAAGGGGGAGAAATCATTGAATGAGATTAAATACTTGTTTTACCCTCACCCTTGGTTTAAGGGGGAGTAATAGTACTAATGTGTTTTGTCAAGTTTTGATAGAACTATTTTGAAGACAATCACACATTGAGGGGGAGCTTATATTAAGGGGGAGCAAATTGTCAAATTTGGACTCCAAGAAGCTCACAAGTATCATCAAGTTTTAAGGGGTTGCCATCATCAAAAAGGGGGAGATTGTTGGCGACTTGATCGCATAAAAGGATTTTGATGACGTCAACGCGAATGAAGACTTCGACGTACAAACACGAAGCATTACAAAAAGTGTCGAAGCATATAGGGTGAAGAGCGAGAATATGAAGACTAGCGGCAAATCGAAGATAATGATTAAGAGCTAAATTTTATTGGAAGTGAGTTTACTCAAAGTGATCTAAAGCTCTTAGGAATCATACATTTTGCATCACTTGCATTTAAAATGGATTAGAATGCTTAAAGAATCATTTGCACTTTATTTGCACAAAAATGAATTTCTATGCACAAGTGCATCGGTAAATGATCTTCCAAAAACTATCAAACGGTTGAATTAAACTTCAAATAATATACCGTTAGATAGATATGTGTCTCTAGTTTGCTACGGTTCAAACGGAACATAATTCCGATGCATAGAACTTTTTCTAGAGCCTTTTTAGTACAACATGTTCAGATGTGCGTTTTCTGCATACACGTCACATTAGAAAAATTCCATAAATTTCATCTTAATGTTTTTGGAGCTGAATTTTTTACAGAAGCTAGATCTATGTGTCTAGTTTATGTATAAATTTACGGATCATGATTTGGAATTTTCTAGAGAAATTTATGGCCAAAATACCAAGTGTCGTCAGTCTTGACTGGTCATGCACATACTGAAACCAGGGAGCTCCATGCCGGTCCCCATGCCGGTTTGCTCGCCGGTCTCCATGCCGGTTTTAGCTGAGCAAATAATGCTCTCTGGAACCAGGGAGCTCCTCGCCGGTCTCCTCGCCGGTCTACTCGCCGGTTTGCTCGCCGGTCCAACGGCTAGTTTTTTGAACGTTATGTTACCGTTGGAGCCCTAGACCGGTATGCCGGTCCCCTCGCCGGTGTGCTCGCCGGTCTCGCTGTAAGTTGGGGAAAACTTTACATTTTGTTATAAATAGAACCCCAACTCCTTTGCCTTAGGTTAGAGATCTAGAAAACCTTCATATACATTCTCTAAAGGCAAACAAAGAGTGTCATACACCTTCATATTCATAAACACTCATCCAAGCTCACACACACATCTTCCATATCATTTAGTGAGCTTAGAACACTTGGGTTTGCTCTCACACAATCTTCTCATTATTTGTGAGTGCCCAAGTGTGTTTTAATTCTTTCATATCAAAAACACTTGCGGTTTGTGAAATCCCATCGTTTGGGTAATTTGTAAAGGTTGTGAGTGCACCTACGTATAAAACTCAAACTTGTAAAAGGTTCGGAGTGTGCCTTGGCGGAAAACTCTTGGTTACGAGTCAACCACGGAAAACTCGATTTTAGTGGAAATCTTCAAGCGAGGCTTGGGGGAGTGGACGTAGGCACGTTTGGCCGAACCACTATAAATCGCGGTGTCGTATCTCTCTTTCCCTACTCTTTTATACATTTGCAAGTTTACTTATGCTTATATTTATTGATTAGAAACTTGCATATATGATATTTATTTACAAGAGAAAATTGACCTAAAACTCCTATTTGGTAATAAGAGCTTAAAATCGGTAAAGATTTTATAATTCCGCATTAATAGCGATAACCCAATTCACCCCCCCTCTTGAGTATAGAGATTTCTTGTCGCTAGTGCTTGTAGGTACTTTCAATATTAAACCTGTAATGGGAAACGACTTGATTTGTTTTTTATTTTATGAGTGTGGGTAGATTTGATATATGTAATCCCATATCAAAATCCAACCGCTACCAGCCCTACATATGTGGTTATATTGTTTCAATAGATAAATAATTAGTAGTAATAATAATGTTATAATTTTTTTTTATAAAATTAATAAATGAGAGATAAGTTAATGTGCATTATTGAGAAGTGAATTATTCTATCTTTTGGAATCATTATTGTTGATGTGGGCATCCATAGGATAAGCTCTTAATTTGAACTACTTATTTATATCTATAAATCATACCCATTTGAATTACAATCGAACTTAACAAAAATTTAATTGAATTGATTATTTAAAGAATCAAATCATTTACACTAAGCCAAAAGTGTAAATGGAAAAGAAGAAGGCAGCAATAAATGAAACCCCTTGACCCTTGCAAATTCTTACAAATAATCAAATTAAACAATAGAATTCTTAGTTGCTTTCTTAACTTCATGTCCTTCTTTATCTTGATGATGAGCCAAAATTGCTGCTGTCTCTTTATGATCTTTCAGCTGGAGAAATTATTTAAACAAACAAACAACAATATTTTCAAATCCCATTTCAATAAATTAATCAAGAAAGTTTATAGAAAAAGACAAGTATAAATGTACCTGAGAGCTCAATGAGAGGTCACCAGATTGTTTCATTTTATTTTCCTGAGTGCAAAAATATGAATATAATCCCATTCCCCAAATGGCAACTAAAATTCCAATGAGGTTTCTCTCAGTGAATGGCTCATGAAGCAATGTATAGCCAAATCCAAGAACAAGACATGTCTTCAGATGCCCAAGCACTTGATATGTAACAGGTGATGTCTTGCCAATGACCAAAAATGTACTGAAGTTTACAGATACTGCTATAAGACATGAAAGGATGATAAATGCCTGCAAAAATATTGAATGAAATTATGTTTTTTCAGGGGTTCGAACTCATGATCAAATGGATAACAAGTTAACTTTTAACTATCGTGCTAGACACGACCTTCGTAAAAGAAAAATGGGAAAGTGTTATAAATATTTACCAAGACTAATGGGGAATACTTGTAAGCAAAGACATTTTGTTTGGTGAGGAATTGATCCACCAATGGGCCTGAGACAAAAAGAACAGCAGCTTGGAATGGAGCTGACTGATAGAGCAGCTGTGTTGAAGAGACATTAAGCTTCTTTTGTATTGTGTTTGTGAGCTGAATTAATCATTAATAAGTTAAGAATAAACTTATTCTTAGTATCTTTCACATGCTTAATTAGTTGAATTTTGCTGTGAATTGACTCTCACTAAGATAGTTACTACTTTTTTTTTTAAAAAAGGATACAATTTGACCAACACAGGTGGTCACAATTGCTAGCAAAGACAGGATTGTTCCAACCATATTGAGCTGAAGATCAGTCACAGAGGCAATGCCAACTCCAACAAGCAATAGAAACAGAGAAAATTTTATCTTCTGACTGCAAGAAATCAGGAAAAATAAATATTAAAACTTTATTTGCGACAAATCCATCCGCACATTAGGTCTCGAGTCAAAATGTCAAAACTCAACAACCAAGTAAATATTGTCCGCTTTAGACGCATAACCTTTCACAATCTCATTCTTAGTCTTTACAGTCCAAAACGTGTGTACTTAATCAGAACAAAACTTATAATTTATAAGCTGTAAATAATGTTTCCAAAATTTTAAGCAAATCTAACCTGAATTGCTTTTCAGAAAGAGAGTTTCCAATAACACAGTGAATGGTATAATTGCAAGTTTTGTCATCTGCCAAAAACAAGGCAACCAAAACAGTGAATTTGTAATCAAATAGTAAAAAAAAAAAAAAGCATTGAAATCGAATTCGAAAATATCACTAACACTTTTTAAATTATCAATTTTCCACTGAAACTTTTCAAAATTTTATCAAAATTCCATTTTAGACGGTGAAAATCAATACAGTTTTGAAATTTCGGATGGAAAAAATGACGAAGAAAAAAATATTATAATAATTTCGGACGGGTGGAAACCGTAAAATTTCAGTAATTTTAAAAGAAGTGTTACTTGGTAGAATCCGACAGAGTTGAATCCAAGGCTCAAGTTGAGGAGTCCAATGGAAATGCCATTGAGGATGCCAAAGAGAATGACTGTTTTCATGTCCACTGACTTGTTCTCAAAGAAATTCAAGCGTTGAGCAGCATGAAGAGTGCAGAAAGTTACCATCAAATGCCAACTTGTGAGTGTTGTTGCTACATATAATATTAAATAATTAAGGAAAATAATTAATTAACAACAAATTAAGGGATAAAATGAGTGAAAATTAAGGAAAAAAAGGATTATGAAGAGATTGTATATATACCAAAAGGAAATCCAAGATTGCTCATTAAAGCTTTGTTGCAAATGACAATGGAGACAGATGATGCCACTGAAAGAAACAGTGCACCAAAAACACCCAGTTGAAAGCTTGACATTTCTCCCATCTAATTCATCAGCAAAGCAACCCAGATGAATTTTAAAAATGCTCAGAAAATTAAAGATATATATATATATATATATATATATATATTAGGTAATAACGTTCGGATATTACTAAGGTAAAGACGGAACTAAAAGATAAGAAAAACACAGATTCTCTTACATTTTATCTTTTATTACATTCAAGTTGGTATTTTTTTTATCTTTTAATTTAATTGATCAGATGTTAATAACGTGCGGACCTACGTAAAGAATATAATATATATAAGCAACATTACAAAATGCAGTTTGCATAGAAATTTAACCCTTGAATATAGTTAATAATAGTTGCTGCTACCATCATCCTTGCTATTGTTTAATTATACCCAGATGACTAGAATTTTCATATATTATTAAATTCTTGCTGATGAATATTTTTTAAAAAAAATCTAAAAGACCAAAGATCCGTTTGGTACTACTGTTGCTGTTGGAGAGTTGTAGTCTCTAGTATAATTATATAATGAAAAATCTATAATATCTTTATTAAATTTATCAAATTATTTAGTTAAAAGTTATATTTACCAAGTTATAATTATGTTATTTCAAAAGTCACGGCACCACAATATCAAACAGACGATCTAAAATCTAAATTTGAAACATGCTATAATTAGATGTTTATAAAATTTCTCATTCTACAGAAAATAAAAATGGGATTCTTGGAGAGAATTTTTGAACGATTCATTGATAGTGAATGCAAAAGAATCAGTAAATATGATCATGTGCTTATTACGTACCTCTAAAGAAGTAAATGCTCGGAGTTTTAGGATCCTGAAGAAAAAAACTTCACAAGCAAGTGAGCAACAACAGGGCTTCTAAAACTCCATGAAAATTGTCAGAATCCGGAAATTTAAAGAGTGATTGGCAGCTGGGAAAATAATGGAAAGCTGGTGAGAGAGAGAGAGAGAGAGAGAGGGAATGTGCTTTGGCTTGTATGAGAATATATATATGGTGAATATTTGCATTGACCCTTTTTATTTTTGATTGCTATATATGAGGTTGGTGCCTATACAGGCTTTTAATTATTCATTTGCAAAATGTTATTTTTTATACTCTCTTGTGTTTCACTTCCAGAAGATAAATAAATAGTTCAACTTGGACCTTATTTCATTTTCATATGGCATGTAGTCACTCTTCCAATTTTATTATTTCTATTTTCAGTTTTGAAATTTTCTTTGTAATTATACAATAACCAAGTTCACAATTGTTGTCCTCAAGAGGCGTGATTTGGTGATGTAGATCCAAGGAGTGCGTTTCTTATAAGAGCCTGGGACAGTCAGAGATTTTACCTATTCCGTTTAAGCCTGGAAGGGGTGGTTTAACGGCGGAATTTTCAACGATTCCGAAAAAAAAAAAGCTCACCATTGTTTGCCATAAGTCTAGTGCTTGGGACACATGCGACTGGTTGGGTCCCAAAACTAGGACACACAAATCTTTAAAAGAATTAAAATTTAAGTTTATAATATAATTTTTATAATTTTTCCATCCTTTAACGATAAGGAACTGTTTTAGGAACTTGCCTAGTGCCTCCAAAATTTAGGACAACCAAAGGCGGCCTCTGCATATATCAAGTGAGCTCGAGAAATTTTTAAATTGACATAGACATAAATTATAAAAAGAGATATGAATTTTAGTATTTTACCGCGAGTTTAATGAAGTAATAATTTTAAATAAAGTATATTGGTAAAAAAAATATCAATATAATCGATCTCACCTAATAGAAAAATACTTATTGAATTAGATATGATTGTATGCAATTTTGCATGTATCCAAGATTTTCTATATAGAACACCAATTTATTATCATTATTAATATTATATAAATTATATTGTTACACATTATTTTAGGACCTAAGGGTTGGTCATAAATTATCCATCCAATGCCTTTTACAAGCTACCCCTCAACTCAATGTAGAAAATGAAAGGCTTAGGATGCAAGGGAGGAAGGTGAAACAAACATTTAGTTGTTTCAAAAATCAAAAGTGAGATCCAAGCAATAAATAAATAAAAGCTTTGCCAACTGACAAGGAGCCTCTTGATTCATGTCACCAACCTTCAAATCAAACAATTTTTATGTGTGTTTGGTGAGGAAATTTTATTCTCACTCCAAATAAAAGCTCTTGAGCTTTCATCTTCTTTGAACATCACCAACCAGCTTGCAAAATTTCTTAAGATCCACATCACCTTGATGTTGCCTCTCTAGTATTCAACCAATAAAATCACAAACCAAAATCATTATATTTGAGTGTAGTTAATATCACATTAGATTAGTAAATGTAGAAAGAATGAAATTTATATTCGAATCCCACTAGATGCATTTCCTTAGGGTCATGTCCCATGATGTAAAAAGTCAACGACTTATTCTGATATGTGTTGGGAAACTTTTGAGGGCACGGAACACAAGTCCCAAGGATTAGTTGAGGTGTGCGTAAGCTGGCCCGTATACCCCGGTTACCAAAAAAAAAAAAGAATGAAATTTATACATTCATTTTTTATAAAATTAATAATTTGATATTTTTGTATTTACTTTTAAACAACTCTTAACTCTATGTGAATTTAGACATTTGTTAAACATGTGCTCAAGTATTTTACCCCACAATAAGGTTATGATCAATGCCACTTGAAGTCATGTTTTGTTTTTGTGGAAAGGAAACTTCATTTCATAGAAAGAACTACGTAAAAGAATCAAACTCAGGAGGTGGTATATCATGTTTCGGATGTATATGTCATATCTTTCACAATAATTGGGTCCCACATGAAACATAATATAATTTTTTCAAACTCAGAGGGTAAAATGATTCACATTTATTGCAAACTTAGCTAAATTATGAATTAATTAAATTATTAACATGTCTAGAGACACCTGAAACTAAAGATTTTGGATGAGTTTTCAACCATCGTTAGATATCCTGAATCACTCAAAAGATTTATTTCCTAGTACCGAACTTGTTATTCACCAATCGCACTACATTTAATGAATCCGATTCAATTACCAAGGGATGATGTCATGTTTAAAATTATATTTTTAGAGAAAATCATTTTTATGATACCCCTTTACCTTACTTAGCGGGTAAGATTATTTTTATGCTAAAATTCTGACATCAAAAGTGTAACAAAGTATGATGAAACCGCGAGTAGAGGTGGGTATGGTTCGGTTATAGTTTAAGAAGAATTCAACAAAACATAACTGATTGTTTCTATTTAATTTAGCCATTTCCGGTTTAATAATGCCCATCCCTAATTATAAAGGAGTAAGTGGCAAATGCAAAAATATTACAAGAGAAAATGGAAATATCTTAATTTTCAAAATTCGTATTAAAATAAGAAACAATAGTTGGTTCGTATTATTTGTCGCGGTGACTCACTTTCTCCTGTTTACATATTTTATAGAGAAAATGACACCAAACTATCTTATAAATTCTTATAGTGACATTTTATCTCTATAATTTTAGAAATATAAGTTTTAGTCCCTATATTTTTAACAAATACAAGTTTTAATCCATGCTTTTAATTTTTTTTTTATTTACTTGAGTCACTTTTCATCTAATTCTTAAATAAATTTTTACTATCTTTGAACAGTCAACTATCCTACAGATTATCATAACAATATTTTAATCCCTAGAATTTTGAAAATATAAGTTTTAGTCCCTAATATGAAATTTTTTTCAATAATTTTGAGTCACTTTTCATCCGATTAATATTAAATAACCTGAATATCCCAAAAATTATTTAAAGTAAGTAAAAATTTGCTTCAAAATTAGATAAAAAGTGACTCAGTTAATAAAAAAATTAACAGCGTAGACTGAAACTTATATTTTCTAAAACTGTAGGGATTAAAGCTCGTATTTCTAAAATTATAGAGACTAAAATATCGTTATAATAATTAATAAGATAATTGTGTTTCATTTCCCTATTTATTAATATTAATTGCGTCCCTTTTCCAAGTTCCAAAAGTTCCACACATCTTCGGCTGGCAAATATGAATGTTGGTAATTTATTGTTAATAAATTACAATAAAACAAGTTTGGTAAATTATTAAAAATAACCTAAATTTTTTTACAAATTTAGAAAACGATATACTTCTAAATTTTTATTTTTATTGACCAATTTCATAATTTGCGGACTAAAATGTCCTTATTCTCTAGTAGCCCTATTCATCTCTCTTAGTTTGAATCTTCCATTTCTCTTCGTTTAGTTTGGGTTTATACTTATCAGATAACTAGAAGATCAAGACAGAGAGAGTGAAACAAGGCTACTAAGAAGGCTATTTTGGTCCGAAGAGTGCATAATTAGTCCATAAAATAGAAATTTTGAAATGAGTAACTTTTGAATTTTAGAAAAGTTTTTGGATC
Organism: Zanthoxylum bungeanum; assembly: GCA_019454045.1. Lineage (NCBI taxonomy): Eukaryota > Viridiplantae > Streptophyta > Magnoliopsida > Sapindales > Rutaceae > Zanthoxylum > Zanthoxylum bungeanum. The sequence continues at coordinate 10,527 of SKCR01025893.1, read as the reverse complement.
ATTTTTTAAGAGAAAATGATATCCAACTACCATATAGATTATTATAACAATAATGTAATCCTTACAATTTTGAAAATACAAACTTTAGTTTTTGCTGTAAATATTTCCAAGTTTAAGTCACTTTTCATTTGATTAATATTAAATGACTTGAATACCCAAAAATTATCTAAAGATAATAGAAATTTATCTTAAAATTAGATGAAAAGTCATTCGATTTATTAAAAAAAAACAATAGAGAATAAAATTTGTATTTTCTAAAACTGTAAGGATTAAAATTTAATTTTTTAAAATTACATGATCTAAAATATCATTATTTCAATCAGTAAGGTAGTTAGATGTCAATTACTATATTTATAATTTCCCAAACAATCCCCCTGGAGAATAATCTATGATTAATTGAAAATTTCAATTAATCAGGAAGAATAAAGCTGACAGTTTACAATATTAAGAATAAATAAATTCTAAACTCTCTCTAAAAATCCTCCAAAATCATTCATTAACGATTAAAAAATCTAAAGCTTTTATTACCTGGTAGAAATTAATTTAAATCGAAACGTATTTTCAATTTTTTTTTTATCTTTTTAAAGGAATATTTTTTTCACCATAAAATCATCAATCAAAATCCTAGATTAATCTTGAAAAATATATTAAAAAAATAAATTAGACAATTTATGGGAAATCAGAAATCATTTGATTAGTAGGTCAAAATTGCTTGTATATCGGCATCAATTTAAATCGGTCAAAATCGATCAAGATAAATCGCTCAAACATCGATTTACGATTAAGAGTCAAATAATCACCGATTGATCGGTGATTAAATAGCATAGCTATAGACATATATATATATACAACAGTATACACACAAATATACTAGAAGAATGCAACAATTGAAATCAATAAAGTTCACACACTCTCTACTATACAAAAATTCCTGTAAACTATTAACGTATATCAGTCGAATAGGGCAAAAGATGGCAAGAAATACGTCATCTCGCCTTCTTAGAATTTGGTTACCAAGAAAAGGAAGCAAAATCAATGAGGTAAAAAATTTACCTTCCCCTGCGAGTATCTGTAAGATTACGCAAAAGGACTCGTGGAAATGAGCTCACTACCTTGAGATGAAATATTGCGAGAAGGATTGATGGGTAAAAACGCCCTTCATGGCAGATGTACAAGGGAGAGGTGAGAGTGAGAGAGATGCATAAAATTATCAGTTCCCAATCTCTTCAAAATAAGCCTTGTCTGCATTGGCTAGACGATTCTGGAATAAAGCCCACTCGCTTTTGCACCTTGCTCTCACCTGTAAGTACGAAGAAAAAGTCTCAACACGTACTGCTAATAATTGTGATCCGAAAAATTATCAATTTTCATCTGGAAACAACATAAATATACGTACTCCTTCCCATGGAGCTTTTCCGTTCTCTGCCTGGCCCTGAAATTTTACAGAAAGGTAATGAAACTGTAAATGAGATAGAAAGTCCTCCAGCTCAAAAGCCAAATAACTCGCTGGATGGAACTTTGTTTTGTAATTAGTGTGTTCAATTAAATTCAAACAATCTTGATGCTACAGCACCAAATTCATTTTTATCACTCCATGACATTCCATTTACGGCTCTGGCTAACCCACGCGTATACAAATAGAGAGACAGAGAGATGAATGACATATGTTTATTGTTTAACAAGTTGAATCTGACTCACCTGACTCCCAAGTGAAGGAATTACTTGATGTATGATCCACTGTGAATCAACCACGCCAATTTTTTCATGCGCAGGCTGTGCGGCAAAACAATTACGATTAGAATTAAAAACAAATAGAAGGGTTCAAGGTGTTTTTTTTAGAAAACACAGATATTTGGCTGACGCAAGCCTGCCAGGCATATTGAATTGTTTACTGAACCAGAAATTGCCCACTCTTTTAAGTTCATGTGAACTAAACCAAGTAACAAAACATATATATATAACAATCAAGGAAACCCCAGACCTAATGTAAGAGATATTATGCTATGTATATATGTTCACAGTCATTCTATACGGGACTGATTGCCCTTTTCAAAAATATTTAGGCAATCTGTACTTCTGTATATAGCCCACTTTCATTTAGAAAAAAAAGAAATGAGGAAAACTACTAACCTCCACGCATCTTCTTAGAGCAAAGTCCAATCCCCATCCATGCACCAAGTCATTCTACAAGCATACAATTTAGCATTTTGTTAGAGTTGCTGAAATATGAAAAGCATTATAGTTAAAAGTTTTTTTAAGAGAATGATGTATGTAAATCTGGGCAGTTTAATCAGAAATCAGCAGTAAATCGACCCAAGAATTGTGATTAATCAGAAATTAATCGGGAAGAGTAAAGTTGACTTTTCGCATGATTGAGTATAAAAAGTTTTAAAGACATTTCTCAATATCCTCCAAAAATCATTAAAAATCATTCATTTATCATGAAAAAAGGTTAAAAAATCATAAAGTTGAGATAGATTACTAAAGTCTTTAAAGAAGAATAAGAAAAATGAGGAAGAAAAGAAGAAAATGAGTATTTCTGCAAATCGGATAATTTTCAAAAATCGGAAATCAGTGATTAATCAGTCTAAAATCAGCGATTTTTAACCAAATCAAATTGCTTCACTAGCGATCAGTGATTCATCGGCGATTAATCGCTGATTAAACTGCTTAGACGTAAAAAAAAAAATTGTAAAGATCATTTCAACTACATGAGCCCGTAATGTTTGTGAGACCATCTATAAATGCCTGGAAGTATGGAAGTATACAACAATGTACAACTTTATAATTAACCTAGTCGCTCATATCAAATCAACCTACCTGAATCATATGCCACACACAACGCCAAGCTTCCCGAGAAAATACGGGGGCCATAATTTCCACAAAGCTGAAAGAAAGCAAGAAACATTTTATATATGCGGAAAAAAAGAAGAAGAGGGAAATTGTATTTAAAAAGATACATTGATTGTTGGGGCCACACACACCATTTGCTCCAATCATTGAAAAGGTTGGCAAGTGAACCTAATTATAAACAAGTTCTTTCTGAAAATTTCTTCCTCTGAAATTTTACCACTTAATCTCTTAGATTTCTACCTTACCCTACATTTAAATAATATTTGAAATTGGTTTTTTCACAAATAGTCAAACACAACCAGACCAAAACTCCCTATCAAAATGAGTTCTTAGTCTCTATCAAGTATACCCGCATATGATGGAACAACAAAGCTGATCAAGTTGTCTTTAACAACCAATTCGGATAGTCCATTCCATTAAACAATCACTGCCACCATTTGGCTTACCATCATCATTGACTATGTATCATCCCACTATCATCTACTGATATTACCACTGGGCCATCATGCACTATCACGGGAAATATCAATATCACATCAACATTCTCCTTTTATCATGCACTTTCTTTTGGACCGAAATGCACTCATGGTCCCAAATCATTAAAGAAACAAATTGAAGGGAAAAAAACCCACAAACTAAAGGTTTTCTATCCACAAATAAGATGCTTGGGTTTTCAAGAATGTATAGACTGGCTCACTGAGAAACTTATATTCTTAAGAGAGAACATACAACTAATAATGTTGAGCACGAAAGGAGAGACTTCGAAGTTAATATTTGCTGTCAAGATGATCAGGTATTTGCTATAGGACCTTGTAGCTGACGAACGAATGAGAAAGAGGCCTACATGGGATTTATTCAGTAAAAGTTTTAAGACGGGGGGCCACAATAGAATATTTCCTCTTCATACATCGACCTTCTCAGAAAAGTTTCTTGAAATGTAAATACACCTAAATAAAGTTCCTGTATATAATGATAGGTGGGGCTAAAAATGATGTGTCAAATGATATAATGATGCATGATGGTTAACACAATGCCAAGTGGGAAATGTCCACGTTAAACTATCACAGGTTCAAGTGTGTGGCATAAAAATGCCCAGAAATGTCTAGTTCACAAGTGTTCTTTTAGCACCATCTCACAAGCAGCAGAGAGAGAGAGCATACGCAGCACATGGAGGCAAATGTGGGTCACTACACCAGCCTGGTTTCTCTTCTGTAACCCTGTTCATGAATTGAGATGTATTAAAAATGATATAAAATGAATAGTCCAGCAATACACATCTGGTAAAGTTATATTACAAATAAACACACACAGAGCTATAAAGCCTACTTGTGAACCTCTCGATCACCCCTCCTTTTCGTCATCTGCCAAGTCAATCCATTATTGGGCTCAAGACCAGGCTGAGAGATCTCTAGACCATGTTTTTTAACCAACTTCATATACCTGCTTATTCATCCAGAGAAAATTAGAAAGTAACATATAACTGTTAATTTGACCAGAAACGTTAACTGTTAAAAAGAACTTACTTGTCCCCATTGAAGTGTTCAACTCCCAGGTCTTCGTCCCATATAAAAATATATTCATAGGCTGCCACAATAGCAGGATGCAAAAACCTTTTTGCATACCACCTGCAGAACATATACAATATGTAAACAACAATGGATTAAAGATTTATCAACCACCTGCCTGACAAATAAATCTCAACTAATTCAACCAAGGATGAGCTTAAAGCTACAAAAGAGCTAAGAGATTGGAATTCAGTACTACATAAAGGCCTTGAACCTTACCATTTTGTTTGTCTCCTTACGCTAACATGTATTGCACTCTTTGACCACTCAAATTCGTCCCATTCACTTGTTCGTCCATCATAGTGAAAAAGCAGAATTTGAAAATCCTCAGAAAACTACGACAGTTTATAAGAGCACAAATTACAGTAGCCCATAAGTCAATCCCCCCAAAAAAAGAGAAAGAAAGAAAGAACAGTAAAGAAAGAACGAAGAAAGAACAAGTATTCATCAGTGTAAACCTTTTTAACCATTCTATCAATATTTTTCTTCTGGTTCAAACCGACAGTTATTGTTAGCAAATACTTTGACTTTTTCTCCAGATCCTGCAGATTTCAGGATGTTTAATATAAGAAGGATTCCCACAAACTACAATAGTACAAAGTTAATCCACAAGAAGAATCCGTGAAGAGGCTAAACTTGGATTTTATTTATTGCAGTCATCACTGAACAGGCTAAACTTGGATTTTATTTATTGCAGTCATCACTGTCAACATGCTCACATATGTCTGAAATGCAATTTAAGCAAAAAAAGAGAGGACGCTAACATATGCAAATATTTACATATATATATATATATTTGGAATACCGGGGAAACCCCACGTCATCCATATGGATGAGTGGGTAAACCGGTGCTGTCTCAGGCTCTTACAAGGGTGCTACCCAGGGCTTGAACCTGGGACCTTAAAGACAAGGTCCCAAAGCTCAAACCGTTGGGCTGCGTCCCTTGGGGACTTGAAAAACATATTTTACTGATTCATGCAATTCATTATACGTAGAGTAGTATGTATGCATATGGTCTCATGCCGTCAATGGTACTATATACATGTGGCATATCACGAAAAATAACTCCTGTGTTTAACAAGCATTGAAAGCAGCCATCCCCATTCTATGATAACTTTAATTAAGAATACTAGAATTTCTGTAGTCAGCATTTATAGTGAACAGGATCAAAGATGTCCAGAGCTCCAGCTAATTCTAGTAATATATATGATAATAAACTATCAAAAATCCCAAAGCAAACAGTCATATTGTTAAAACAATAATAAATCATACCTCATTGGGTTCACCCCACAATCTGCGCAAGAAAAAATCAGATTCTGACACAACGATTCCTGGAGGTAGTAACTCTGCTCCACGAGGATTTGTTGAAACATATATCTGGTGTTCAGTGGATAAAGACACAAACAAATTATCAAACTAAATCAAACTTAAGATTGGTAAAGCTGAGAAATCTAAAGCTTTGCTGAAGCAGCAGCCACATGAAATATACAAAAGCCAAAAAGATAATGACTAGTAAAACCTGCTACTGCTGAATAAAATTGTGCTTTATTATCCAAGAGTCTCACAATTAAAGGTATTAAGTATCCATTCGGGTATCAATTGGTATACGACAAAACATTGTGCAAGTCAAGTCAGATTTTGAATCATGCAAGGGGATTTTGGATCAGCATAATTTTAAGCTTTAACTGGTAAAAGACAACAATTTTTGGAGATAATAACTATGTCAAGGAGGATTTGTTGAATCAAGCTGGGGAACAGGGGCAGGGACAAGGACAACAAATAAAGACACAAACAAATTCTCAGACCGAACCAAACTAAAGCTTTGCTGCAACATCATCAGCCGCAAAGAAATAAATGAAACCCAAAAATAAAATCTACACAATACAAGTTATCAGAGAACAAAAGCCTCTTTATTGGCCAAATAATTTTAAAGACTAAATGATTGGATTATTACTTTCAGTATATGTTTCATTGGCATATATCACAGTATTGAAAATTCAACTACAGAAGAAAAAACTAGAATCTGACACAAAAATTCATGGATGTAATAAATCTGCTGTAGAAGGATTCTTAGAAACATAATTCCTGAGCAAGTTCAAAAATTTCAAAATTATTTTTGGATCGAAAAATTCAATTGGAGGAAGGCCCTGTACTAATCCAACACAGCCCTACAAGCCCTTATAAAAAAAATTAATTAGCTCCTATTACAACAAACAGGCTATTGCATTTGCACCAGTTTTGGCATTCCCAACATTTTACATGTTCTGTAATTTATGAAAATTCCATTGGTTGGTCTTTTGAGCCCGCTTCAAACTAGGATGACCAATCAACCAATCTTGGTGTAAGGGGCTTCCTCACTTTTGTTTACTTCCCTTTAACGCTTGTCATAGTTGTCAAAGACACGCGCTTGAGGCTCAGGTTCATACCACTGCGCTTCATGAAGGGTCAGACCGGGCGACCTTCATCAGGCAAGCGCCTAGGCACAAAGGTGCACGCTTTTGAGATGCACCTAGGTGCGCCTCATAAAAATATGTGAGAACGCTCCTACCCGAATTGACTCACCTAAATTGAAATCAAGTTGTATAATATCTCTTTAATAAATTAAGATAGGTTTTGGGGTGGGCTTTAAATTTCGACAAATACATAAATTTATATTATTATTATAATTATTTTTGAAATAATTTCAATGATTTCTCTTTGTTTTAGCCAATGATTTAAAAACTGGACCGGTCCAACCGGACCGGCCCATTAACCCGTGGACCGGTCCTCTGGCCAGTCCGGGTGAATATGTTGACCCTTATAGCATTCGAACCGGCTCAAAACCCAGTGAACCGGCCGGTCCAACTGTGAACAGTTTGAACCGGTCATGGGATAGCTGGGACAAGTGGGCTGATTCATATATATAAATTGAAATCAAATAAACCCTAAATTGAAATGCAAAATAGAGAGAAGTCAAACAAACCCTGCCGAAAATCATCTTCTTCCAGCTCCTCCAACCTTGAAAATTCATCAAATAAACCAATGACTACCGCACGTTCCAGACTTCCAGCTCTGAAAGAAGACTTTGCATCATCTTCTTGCTTCAACTCCAAAGTCTAAACCAACGGCAACATCTTCTTCCTTTGGGATCCATTCTTAACGGTAGAGCTTTTAGAATTATTTGTTGATGGCATGAACACATATTTACGTAGATCGGTAGTTGTGTGAATGTGCGGTATTGTTTCAGTTCATGGTCAAGTTTTTTTCACTAAAGTTCCAAGTTCGACCAAGAAAGAAAAATATAAGAACTCTGATTTAGTTTAGAATTTAGATCATCACAAATTAGTCCACCAAATCTATAAGTATTAATTATCAAATGGTGTTGTGGATGGGCGTGATTGACTATCTGAGATTCTGAAATCTGAATCACTAATGTAGACTGCTCAATCGAAGCTTTTACTTCCAACCTTTCGGCGTTATTATTCTTACTTTCAGTGTTAATTATGTTGTTTTTCTTTTGTAATTGTTTATCGAGTCCTATGCTTGGTGAAGTTTACTATTCTCAATCTGCTCAATCGTTATTATTCTCAATCGAAGCAATTGTTTCTCTACTTTGTGAAGTTTTTCTTTTGCTTTTTATTTTGTTAATTATGCTGTTGTCAATAGAAGTTCTTGCTTGGATCATTATGTTGATACTCTGCTTATGCGGCTACTTATAGAACTACTTGGACCATAGTGTTATTACTCTGCATAAGTTATTTGTGAATTTGTGTGATTCGCGATTGTAATGCGAGTAAATATTGTGTGAGATATTACCTATGCTTTTGTTAAATGTTGTTTGGTTTTATTAGGTGACTGGTGACCATGTCAACTCCTATTGATTCATCCACCACCCCTACGGATGATTCTACCGCTGGTAGTAATCCTTCTTTTCGTGACAAAAGAGATCCAACATGGAACCATTTTAATATTTCTTCTGATCCCAATGGAAAGAAAGTTTTTGAATGTATACATTGTGAAAAGACATACAAATGAGAGGGGATCAATAGAATGAAATATCACTTAGCAGGAATTCCCGGACAAATTGCTAGTGTCAAATAGTTTCATTTGATGTCCGTGAAGATATGAAGACTTTTCTAAAGCAAGGGAAGCAAAAAAGGCAGGAGGCTAAAGAAGCTAAGGATTCTTTCAATGAGGCCTACAACGACATAGAACTAGAGGATGAAGATGTCGAGTTGCAAGAGATAACAACTCCAGTAACAAAAAAATGGAAAAGAAAAAGTTACAGCGGACTAGAGTGTTGGGATGAAATCATATTTTACTCCTAGAACCACTGGATCTCAACCAAGCATCAAGAGTGCAATGGCACAGAAAGATGCTAAATTGAAAAATGATAAGGCTATTGATAGATGGATTTATCATTGCCGCATACCACTTCATTGTGTCCAATCTCCTTACTTTCAACAAGCTTTAGATGCCATCGGAGTAATTGGTCCTAGATATAAAGGTCCCTTTTACTATGACATGCAATGCCGGTTGTTGAGAGATTGTAGAAAAGAGTATAAATTGTTGGTCAAAAAATATAGAAGGAAATGGGAGAAGCATGGTTGTACGATTATGGTTGATGGTTGAACCGATATCAGAAACAAGACTTTGATTAATTTTCTAGTGTATTCTCCTATTGGGATTTCCTTTGTCAGATCAATTGATGCATTAGATATAGTGAAGGATGCTCACAATTTATTCAACTTATTCAGTGAGGTTGTGGAATCAATGGGTCGGTCCAAGTAATGTAGTGCATATGGTTACAGATAATGCAGCTAATTATGTAGCAGCTAGGAGATTATTACATGAGAAATATGAGTAGATCTATTGGTCACCATGTGTTGCACATTGTTTGAATCTTGTTTTGAAGGATATTGCTAGTATGTCTCGTGTTAATAAGCTCGCATGTACAACTTCTAAAATCACTAGTTTCCTTTATAATCAGGTAGCATTGTTGTCTTGGTTGAGGAAAAGAGATGGTTGGAAAGAGAATGTACGTCCTAATGCAACTCGGTTTGCTACTACCTTCATCACATTGAAGTCTATTTATGATCATAAGCATACAAGCCTTGGTGACAAGCAAGTTCTTTTCCACTCATAGGCTAGCGAAGTTACATGTTGGAAAGATGGTTTGTGTTACTATTTTGGATAAAGCATTTTAGGATGAATGCTTATTGATGGTGAAGGTTGTTGCTCCTCTCATTAGGCTGTTGCATATTGTTGATTCGGTTGAGAAGCCATCCATGGGATATATCTATGAAGGCATGCGGAGGGCTCGAAATGGAATCGTGGAATTGTTTCGAAAAGGAGAATCACTTTACAGAGATTATATTCGTATACTTGATGCTCAATGAGATAAGCATTTGCGTCGAAATATCCATGCTGTAGCTTATTTCTTTAATCTTGTTTTCATTTATGCTGATGATTTTGAGGAGACGATTGCTATCATGAATGGTCTTTATGAGATGTTGGAAACTAATAGCTTATGTGCTGATAGCAGCAAAGCCCTTAAGGAGATTAAGGTAGGGGTGTTCGCGGTGTGGTTCTGGTCGGTTTTTTCGTTTTTCACTTCAAACCGTGCGGGTTGGCAGTTTGGGAAATTAGAAACCGAAACCGCAAATTTGATAAGGAAAACAGAGGCGGTTCGGGTTGGCGGTTTAGCGGTTTGGGCGGTTCGGGTCTGCGGTTTGGATTATAAATTTTTTAAAGGAAATTTTGTGTGTTTTCACATAATAATTGAAGAGAAAAAATACCTAATTTTCATTTATACATTGCATATTGTCATATGATCAGTAAATATCTTAAATTTCATGGTTAAAGAAGAAGAAAAATATAAAATAATATCTAATTGAACGCGAGTCGGCGGTTTAGGCGGTTCGGGTCGCGGTTTGAGTCAAAATTTGCGATTTTGGGCGGTTCGGTTGCGGTTGGATCAAAACCGCACACCGACCCGAAATTTGCGGTTCGGTTCCGATTGACCCGAAATCATTTTTAATTATTTTCAAACCGCGCGGTGCGATTCGGGTCGGGGTGCGGTTCGGGTTGAAAACCGTGATCACCCCTAGATCAAGGTGTACCGTAAGCG
>SKCR01025892.1:0-16910 GCA_019454045.1 Zanthoxylum bungeanum | reverse complement strand
GAATATGTTGGCAGTAAATTCGATCGTCGGACTATCCAAACACGTGTGTACCTCGTACCACGTTCTTACCGATTTACAAGACATGGTTGGCTTCTAGCAAAGCGTCGTGCCTACCCAATTCTCCAGAAATATTCTTTAAGGAATATATAATCTTTGTCAGGCGTAGTATACGTAGTATTGTGTATTGTGATCCAGTATCGGATGTCACATGCTAGGCCTGGGGCTGGAATAGTTTCTGTCTCGTACGAAGCATATATCGGATCACTAGCAACTAGTCTCTTTAATCGGATAATCATGACCTTTTCATATTATCCCGATGGTTGCAACACATTAGGGTACCAATTCTGTATCCATGCGTGATCATCATCTCCATATGACTAAAGTGATACTTCCGTCTTGACATCACACCCAATACACTACGATTCTCAATAAACCCAGAAGAGGATACACAGAACCTGTTAAAGTCCTGGACGACCAAAACCAAAGCGTATTGATTGTCGCAAGTACTAGCGATGCAAGTCTCAAGTTAAGACCAAATACACCTACCCTGAATCGGATTCCCATAGACATATAGTCATACTACCAATGGGATTCCGAAGGGTCTATCCAGAGCGAAGCTGTTTCCGTACCATCGGTAAACACAACCTCCTATCACACTTTCATAAGTATCCAATACTTAAATATATGAGAACTATGATGTTATGCTTCCATAACACGCACAAGTGTAATACTAGTATATTCTGCATTATCGATGTCCAGTCTTGATAATACTACGACTAGGGATATTTAATGATTAAACCTTTTTGGATTGATATTGTCTCATATCTAATTATCCGGAACTAATCATAAGGACTTTTATCATTCATATATTAAAGTAATCTAATTACAAAATGATAAAATGCAATTTCCATTGTCACATAGTTAATTTATACAAAAACCACAATGTCTTTTACAATAGTGATGCTATGGGTCATAATTGTCCAACACTTTGTTCATGATGAATCTATATAATCTAATAATCTCATCAAAACGACGATTCCAGCATCGGGATGTCTGTTTAAGTTCATAAATAGACTTCTGTAGTTTACAAACCAAGTCTGAAGTCTCATTGGATACGAAACCTTTTGGTTGTTCCATATAGATATCCTCCTAGATGAATCTATTTAGGAACGTGGTTTTCACATCCATCTGCTATATCTCATAATCGTGATATGCAGCAATGGCTAAAAGAATCCTAATGGATTTTAGAATGGCTACTGGTGAAAATTTCCTCATAGTGAATCACAGGACGTTGAATATAACATTTTGCTACTAGTGGGTCTTAAAGGTTTTCACCTTTCCATCGAGCCATCTCTTCCTTTTATAAACTCATTTACAACCAATAGGTTTAACTCATTCAAGAAGTTCAACTAAGTTTCAGACTTGATTGTCATACATTGAATCCATTTCGGATTTCATGGCTTCCTGCCATTTTCCCAAATCGATCTCCAATATCGCCTATTTATACGTAGTCAGATCTGTTTCCTCCAAGAGGAGAACATCAAGGCTCACTTCAGATATTAAAAACAATCCCTCAAGAGGCCTTGATATTCTATTCGACCTACGTAGAACTTGTGTTGTAGATCCTTCACCCATTTAGATCTCTGGTTCCATCTCAGGTTCCTCTATGTTGGGATCAAACTCATCAAGTTCAATCTCTCTACAATTTTCACTTTCTCACAAAAATTCATTTTCAACAAAAGTGGTAAAACTAGCAACAAATACATTTCGTTGCTCAGAATCATAGAATTGATATCCCAAAGATTTTTTTAGGATATCTAACGAACCTATATTTATACCTCATGGGTGCTAGTTTATCCATCTGCGTAACTCTAACATATGCATGATAACCCGAAATCTTTAAATATCTAATACTTGGATTTCTATAGTACCATATCTGATATGGGGTTGTAGAAAGAACTTTCGATGGAACTCTATTAAGTATGTGGCCATCGGTAAGTAAAGCATAACCCCAAAGGTAATATGGAAGATCTGTATAGCTCATCATGAATCGCACCATATCCAATAAAGTACGATTTCTCCATTCAGACACACCATTGTGTTAAGAAAATCCTGGTGGGCTATATTGGGCAAGAATCTCATTCTCCCTTAAATAACTTCTGAATTCATCGCTTATGAATTCATCAACTCGATCTGATCGAAGACACCTAATGAATTTCCTGGTTTGTTTTTCTATTCCGTTTCGGAATATTTTGAACTTTTCAAATGTTTCCGATTTATGTCTCATCAAATAGACATATCCATATATTGACGTATCATTTGTGAAAGTCACGAAGTATGTTGAACCATCATAAGTGGCATGATATAATGGACCACACACATCATTGTGTACTAGTTCCAATAAATCTTAAACATGATATCGAACACCAAGAAATGGAGCCTTTGTCATATTCCATTGGATACATGACTCATAAATCAGATAAAGTTCTAAGGTAAGAACTTCAATCAAACCATCCTTAACAAATTTTGATAGACGTCTAACACATATGTGGCCTAATCTCATATATCATAATTCAGTATTATTTAATTCAGATCTTTTACTTGTATTTTTCTCTATATTAAAGACATATCGATATATTTCCAAAACATAATGACCGTTAAATAAAGAACATTCACATATCAAATAATTTTTTTTATCATATAAACATAAAGCACCATCTTTAATGTTTATTGCTTATCTCTCTTTATCTAATATCGATAATGATATTATCTATCTGATAAGAGATTGTACATAATAAAACAATCGTTCATATGGCCATGACATCCAATGTCTCGCCATTCGCAACTCCAAGCTGGATCTCTCATTTGTTCAGTCTTATTTTAACCCTCATGACCTACATGGAGTTGCAAATATTAGTAGGACTACCGATGTCTAACACTCATCCATTATTTTCATTTAAGGCTAATGAGATGTCAATAATAGGAAAAATATAAAATATACATGAGGGTCCTGTCTTTCCTTTCGGCTCTGGATAATCTTTCTTACAATGTCCAGACTTTTTACAATGTAGACGTGTATCACGAGCTACACGCGGTCTTACAGTTTGCTTCTTGAAGTCTTTCTTCTTATTTCTACTTTTAATCTTCCTAGACCTCTGACCGGCGTAAACACACACGTATAACGCAAGCGTACATATCGTTCAAGTAGTATAAAAATATCGATCCCACGAGGACTTAATTCCTACTGTTGTTATTAATTATTGAATCTATTTATTTACAGGTATCTAATTATAGGGAGAAGGGAATTGATTGCTTTGGTTGGTTGAATGTGGAATTGCTTAATAACAATAAAATAAACAAAAGAAAATACTAAGGAAAATAAATAAAAATACTCAAAAGATCTAGGGTCGTGACTCCACACAATATTGTTAAACAGATGAATTGATTCTCTTATTTATGTGTAGTAAATTTAATTGCTAACCTGGAACACGAAAATATGCAAAAACCTCTTCCGATGGTCAGACGTAAATACCCATTATAACCCAATTGAACCATATTCCTATGTCAACCAAATTAACTGGATTCATTAAGTTTAAGTTCCAATTATGGCTACCCCCGCCCGACAGGTATATTCCTATCCTGTAAGGAAATCTATTAAAGGGTTATCTATCCTCAAGGAAGATCGTGGGCTATTGAATCTAAGGCTGAAACCTAAAATCCCTATGTCTAGTTCATTTTAGATTTACCCCATCAATCTTATTAATTGCCAGTTAACAAGACGCATTAAGCTTAAGACTCAATAAACAAACTAAAGAACTATCCATAAAAAGAAAATCAATTATTAAGTGTGTGTATTGTGTTTCATCACTTTCCTAGAATAAAAATAAAATACTGGGGTTAGGGATCCACTTTTACTATTTATAATTTAGATATCCCCCTTAATATAATATAGAAATTAAACATGATATTACAAACCAGCCATAAAGGCGGTATTCCTTATTAAGTCAAATTAAGTCCGACCAGCCATAAAGGCGGTAATAGTATTTGAACATAAACCAGCCATATAGGCGGTAATTACCTGTCACCTAAAGACCAGCCATATATGCGGTGCCACATTATGTCAAATAAATAAAACTAGCCATTAAGGCGGTAATCTTTTATATTTTGAATTATAATTTCCATATTATAATTAAGAGAGATTAATCTAAATTAAAATAGTAAAAGCTTCACCTTATCCCCAGCGGAAAATTAACTACTAAACATTAAAAAGAAAGGTAGAAGAAGAGAACTACTATTACTAAAAATTAAAATACATAAATTAAAAATATTATTTAATATACAAAAATAGATGCTTCCTATAAAATCAGAGAAAATTCTCTAAGGAAAGCATAAAGAAAAATGAATCTGGCGGCCTCCTTTTATAGGCATATTTTGGTCCAGCGTCGCGACGCTGGAAATGCACTAGCGTCGTGACACTGGCAACAGATACACAGAGTCCACGCGAGTTGACCACGCGGTTGTCAGCTATAATAATTGTGACACGTGTCACGCTCTGGTTGGCTGGCGATGCGGTCCAATGAAATCCTGCCATGTGTCATCTTTTGATTCGTTGATTTTTCGGTCCAATGAAGAGATGACACGTGGCGTGATATGATTCGCCGAAATTCGGTCCAATGATGAGATGACACGTGGCACACGATTGGTTTGGTCCAATCAGATGTTGAAACGTGGCGGCCGGCGCACGTTAGCAGATCTGTTGTGATGGTGACACGTGGCGCGGTGCACGTTAGCATGATCGGCGCACGTTAGCAAATTTTGACCAATCAGGTTTTGACATGTGGCGAGCGGCGCACGTTAGCAACTTCGGCGCATCGTGGGCGTCGCGACGCGCAAGGCTTCAACGTCGCGACTCTATAAAGACGAAAATATCCCTGTTGACGCATTTTTGTCCATTTTTTCCCCAAATTGTCTCTAATGTTTTCCAAACTTTATTTATCTGCAAAATAACAACAAAACACATCAAAACGTTCATAAAACTCGAGAAACTATACGAAATATTAGGTCAAATGAGTGGGAATAAGTGATATAAATACCACTCATCACACCCCCAAACCTAACATTTTGCTAGTCCTCGAGCAAAACATAAAATAAAATAACATAATAAAATTTAACTAAGCCATTTTCGTAGGGATCACGGTTGCATTTAGCGTATGCAACAAGCCTTCAAACCCCTAGGTGTCCCTAGTGGACGAGTTGTAGTCTCGTGAGGGCTTACAGCAATGATACCCACAAACATTTTACAAAAGTAAAAGTTAGTTAAAACTAATACACACAAAAGCAAAAAGACAAGCGAAAAAAGAATAAAGAAGTTAGTAACTAATCATGTGAAATTTCTATTCCAAGTTATTAGTTGTTTTGTTTCTTTCTAAATTACTGAATAAGTAAATTCTCCGATTATATTTACCATTCTCCATATACACAGCCAACAAAATATTAATCAACTCATTTTTGCCCACAACAGTCATAAGTGTTGTTGATAAGAGAGTAATATTTTTGTCCTAAAGTTCTATCAGATTTCACACCTTTTTGTAGCAATGGAATTATTTTTCTGATTTTTCTGATTTTTTCTTTGATTTTTCTCTATTTTTTATTTATATACAATACCTTTCGTCTATGTAACGAGTGTTGGGTCGGTGGCTCCCAAACCAGTTGGCTGTAGGTCACCAGGTGTTAAGACACCCCTACGGACTTAATTACTCAGACTTCAGATATAAATATATTTTTGCAGCATCTTTGATCCATGTAACGAGGTTTGGGCCAGTGACTCGCAAACCAGTTGGTTTTAGGGCACTAGGTGTTAAAACACCCTTACAAACTTAATAACCCGGATCTTATATGCTTATTTTTGAACATCAGATTTTTTTTTTCTACTCCATCACTTTTTTAGATGCTTCCTCCAATTAAACTAGAAAACTGAATATTGCAAACTTTTCAATTTTAGCTCATGTCTGTATGTTACTATGCATGTTGATAATACCTGTCAACTGAGCATAAGAAGATTCATTTTAGTCAGTAATATGGAGAATTCACAAATTAAATAATTTAAAAGGATATAAACAAAAATTAACTTATTTCGAAAATAGGTTTGAGATACGTCTCAGGAGTAGAAACTCCTTACTCAGCTATCTCTCACCAATTTCACCCTTTTAGTCAAAACAAAAAAAAAAACACAAAATATTTTTGTAATTTTTGAAAATTTTTCAATTTTTTTTTGTATTTTTCAAAAAATTTTGGACTAAAAATAAAAACAACACACAAACTAAAAACGAGGTACTGATCAACTAATTCCTTCCCCCAAACCTAAATGAGACATTGTCCACAATGTCTTAAACAGTAAAAGGAGAGTTAAGAAGGTCGTACCTGGTTAGCTGAAATCTACAGGAAATTAAAGGTTAAGATCCAGATTAATTCGACGCCTCTTACCACGATCGTCCTCGGACCAATTTATCTTTGAAAGGATAGGTTCAACTTGTGGTTCATAGGCTATGAGTTGGTCTATTAGATCTGGAGCAGTTCTGGCAGTGAAGAGGAGTTCTTTCATAGGTTTCGACACAAACCCATTACTCCGAGCATCATCAAGAAACACACAAAGAAAATCATAAAATCCATCAACGTTGAACAGTCCAAGCGGTTTCTGGTGTATGTTCAGGTTCGCTCAAGATAGAACTATAAAAATTTCCTCCAATGTACCCAAGCCACCTGGAAAAGCGATAAAAGCATCAGCACGGTTAATCATTTCTACCAGTCGTTCAGACATACCTGGCACGATCAGTTCCTCTCTGTTTGATGATCCAATAAGATTTGCCTCTGCCAAGGGTTTTGGGATGATTCCCAAAACATGACTGCCTCCCTCTTGTACAGCCTTTGAAACGATCCCCATAAGTCCGAGATTGCCTCCACCATATATTAAATGCATATTCCTTGCAGCTAAGACTCGACCCAATTCATGTGCTGCTTCTATGTATTGTGGCTTAGTACCAACACTACTACCGCAAAACACACAGATGTTTTCAACTCGTCTTCTTGAAGTGGCTTCCATTTTTTATGTATTTCTTTCTTAAATCAGGATGCCTTCAAAAGTGCAATGACATGCTGAATTTATAGTACCTGAAAAAGGGTAAGTAATAATAGCACTAATATCTTCCAAATGACGATTGTTAGCTAAACAACAAAAGAGATCGTGAAAGGTCAAAAAGTCTGGATCCTGTCTACGAAAATAAAGATAATTACAACAGAAAGGTGAATCAAAGAAATAATTAAGGCAACAGAATTATGTACGCAATACGCCACTTGCTTAGTATAAATTCATTATGATGTGTCTCAAGATTTCATTCCTTACTCAGCCATCGCAAATGAATTGTTTCCCATCTTTGATTGCCAAACACAATTCCTTCTGTCTTAAAATGCTTCATTTGTGTCTTTCCCTACCAAAATAACACATAAAATTAAAAAAAAACTCTACAGCATGTATACGCAAAATATGAAAACATAAATTACAACAAATTGCATGGGTTGCCTCCCTGCTAGCGCTAAATTTTACGTCTTCAGCCAGACGTGACTGAAATCTATCTGTCAATGAGGTTTCAATGTCGTTTTGGATGTCCGATTAAAGACAATCCCGTGAGCGTTGCTTTTGAAGGGTCTCTTCCAACGGTAAAAGGGCAAAAAGAGTTTTGTCTCATTTAGTGCTCGTGCCACCTTTTTACTCATTGTTGTTCCAGTGGTTCCTGCAAAGAAAGAAAGAAAATCATAAGGTCTTGTGTGGTGCTTGACTTGGAATGAGAGTTCCATTCTATCAAGCTTCTGGGCGATATCTTTGATTTGTACTCCCCAAAACAGCGATGTTTCTCCTGAATGCTCTGGATCTTTAATAAGTTTATACAGTTGCTCCTCCATTTGCTCTTCTTCTTGTTCCACATTTTCTTCACATATGTATTTGAAAATTTCCATATTCAGCTCTTTATCTGTCATCTGTGAAATACATGTTTCAAAATTGTCAACCTGAGGATGAAAAGAAATGTCAGATTTTAGGTCTTCATCCTCTGATATGACTGGAATTGATGGTTCAGATAGATCTTCTTCAAACATCATGGTAAAGCATGCTCCAAGATCTTCATTTTGAGGATTGAAAGTTTGATCCTCCGTTGTTGGTGCAGTTGGTACAAATAGATCAGCTTCATCCTCGTCAGAATCTAAATAATAAAAGTCAAATTGAGACTTTGCCGGTTCGGGCTCCTGAACTGATACCTCTGGTTGTTGATACTGCTCAGCCTCCTCCTCTGTTGAAGTGTCATTGTGAAATGATTGGTACTCGAAGGCTTCATCAGTGTCATCTGAAACTGGTTCTTGAGGTATGTAGTTCCGGTTTGCTGTTAATTGTCTGATCTGATCTGTCATTCTCTGTATGGATTCTGTTTGACTCTGAATACTTTCGAGTTGATTCTGGAATGTTTCAAGCATTGTATCCATCTTTTCATCTCGTTTCTTGAACACATCTTTGAGCATGTTTAACAACTGATCTTCCTCTGATGGTTCTGATTGTTGATGAAGATCATTGTAGGTGGGTGGATGAGATGGAAAATATGACGGTTCTTCGTACCTTGAATGATTCTGATAATTTTGCCACTCTGAAAGGTAAATACATTGATCGCTCGGGTGGTTACCATCACAAATTACACATCTCCACATTTTGTTCTGATGATCAAATGTAAAATTTCTTGGTTCTGGCATCCAGTAATAATTGTTGGGCTGGACAACAGGCCTCAGAAAACCGGACTGTTGATCCCAGATGTGGGGTGTATCTTCTTGTAAAGTTCGTAATCTCTCAATCTCCCAGTAGTGTTCCATTTTTTTCAACCACCTGAAATAAAAGAAATAAATAAAAATTACAGATAAAAATAAAGAAAATTAGATACAGGTAAATTAGAAAGCTTCAAAATTAACAACTCAAGAAATATAAGTCCCCGGCAACGGCGCCAAAAACTTGACCGGCGTAAACACACACGTATAACGCAAGCGTACGTATCGTTCAAGTAGTATAAAAATATCGATCCCACGAGGACTTAATTCCTACTGTTGTTATTAATTATTGAATCTATTTATTTACAGGTATCTAATTATAGCGAGAAGGGAATTGATTGCTTTGGTTGGTTGAATGTGGAATGGCTTAATAACAATAAAATAAACAAAAGAAAATACTAAGGAAAATAAATAAAAAGACTCAAAAGATCTAGGGTCGTGACTCCACACAATATTGTTAAACAGATGAATTGATTCTCTTATTTATGTGTAGTAAATTAGATTGCTAACCTGGAACACGAAAATATGCAAAAACCTCTTCCGATGGTCAGACGCAAATACCCAGTATAACCCAATTGAACCATATTCCTATGTCAATCAAATTACCTGGATTCATTAAGTTTAAGTTCCAATTATGGCTACCCCCGCCCGACAGGTATATTCCTATCCTGTAAGGAAATCTATTAAAGGGTTATCTATCCTCAAGGAAGATCGTGGGCTATTGAATCTAAGGCTGAAACCTAAAATCCCTATGTCTAGTTCATTTTAGATTTACCCCATCAATCTTATTAATTGCCAGTTAACAAGACGCATTAAGCTTAAGACTCAATAAACAAACTAAAGAACTATCCATAAAAAGAAAATCAATTATTAAGTGTGTGTATTGTGTTTCATCACTTTCCTAGAATAAAAATAAAATACTGGGGTTAGGGATCCACTTTTACTATTTATAATTTAGATATCCCCCTTAATATAATATAGAAATTAAACATGATATTACAAACCAGCCATAAAGGCGGTTGTGGGAACACAGAAACTGAGCGACGCCGTTCCTAGGCTCGCGGCCTAGTTTGGGAAGGATTACATAACATGGAGTCGCCACCCGGTGTGAACCGGGACAAAGATTTAAGGCCGCACTCACCCCTCGCAAGGGAAGACCTCAAACCGTTGGGTTCGGAATGGTCCCTTACTTATGTCACTTGTAATGAAAAGATTTATATAATAATTTAAACAAGCTGAAGTAGCAATTATTTCTAAGAGTATCATGCTTCTAAATTCACATATATAAGATAAAATATGCGCCTAAACATACATGTATTTCATATATAAAATTGCATGCTTAACATATATCAAGATAGCAACGAACGTACAACTTTGTACATCACATTCAGGAAAAACACAAGCACACATGCTAACCATACAAGCATACGTGGTAACCATACAAGCACACATATGAGCACTTTTCCAAGTGGTACGTGGAATTGTAGCCCAAGTACAGACCGCACTACCGTCCATTCGGAATCGGCTACGGAATTTACGTCTGGGTTTCCATCCGATATACCGCAAGAAATAATACTCAAATGTTATCATGACACAAGCATATGAATGGTGATACATTGACATATTTACAAAAGAAAGATCAACCAATAGGCAAATATGCATGCATATTATAAGACAGACTCAGTTCAGTGTGTGTGCGTTCGTGTAGCGTTCGTAAACGCGTTCGAACGGAAATGAAACAGAATGCTCACGTTCGAGTAGCGTTTGTAAACGCGTTCGAACGGAATGAAACAGAATGCTCACGTTCGAGTAGCGTTCGTAAACGCGTTCGAACGGAGACGAGACAGAATGCTCACGTTCGAGTAGCGTTCGTAAACGCGTTCGAACGGATATGAGACAGAGAGCTCACGTTCGTATGGCGTTTATTAACGCGTTCGAACGGATACGAGACCTGACCATAATAAGGCAAAAACACATGCACGTTCGAGTTGCGTTCGTGAACGCGTTCGAACGGAAACGGACCTGATGCAATACATAAATAGAAAACAAGAGGGCGCGGCGAAGCACTGCCGTAAAGGTGACCTTTTTGGGGTTCTTGATCTCTCAAAGAGAGGACCTTTAGACCAACATGCTAAGCCCATGCGCGTCATATCATACATGCAAGAATAGAACCAATCATGTCAACAAAGTATGCCCGATTGAACACATCTTCCGTCCAATCTGAACACACATCAACCGGCGCGGCAAAGCATCGTGGTAAAGGGCTTTTAGCCTCTCCCCATAGGGGATTTCACGTCACACTTACTAAGCCCATGCGCTCGATTGACTCATACGAAAATAACGATAATAATAACATTAAACTAAGTATGCCCGATTGAACGTATCTAGCGTCCAACCGAACATACATCAACCGGCACGGCGAAGTGGTGTCACGAAGGTGGCCTTTTCGGCTCTTTGTCTCCTAAATGGAGGACCTTTGGACTAACTCACTAAGCCCATGCACCTGGTTGAACCAATGCATAACTAACGACATATGGAATTCAAATAAAGCAAACTAAATAAACAAAAGCAGCACGACAAAAGGAGGATGGTGCCATTTACCCAAGCGGTACGTGGAGTTGTGGCCCGAGTACAGATCATATTACCGTCCATTCGGAATCGGCTATGAAATTTATGTCCGGGTTTCCATCCGATATACCGCGAGAGTTGACACATCCCTCATTCATCCAATGCCCACAACATACATCATACACACGACATATACCACAAACACAGAAAATATAATCAAAGTAAATGACCAGAAAATAAAATGAGATTAAGTGTGAAAGATACCCTCAGGTCTAACCTTTTAAGCCGTCTCTCGGACTCACGTTCCACGGGAATCGAAAGGGGGTAAATCTCCGCAACTTTCTGGTCCACTGGTTCAACGTCCTAGCTCACTGTTTCGCCGCTTTGCTTATCGTTCGAACTCCGTTCTGCTCCTATTCGGTTCCTGTTTTGCTGCTCACTGCACGGGCTACCTGTTTCAATGTTTTCAAAGAACTTCTTCCAAGTTTGTGTGGGTTTTTTAATGCAATTATATATGATTATTCTTAAGGTTATCTATGCTGTTTTTATGTTACTGTTTTTGGGATTTTGGGGACTGTTTTGGGAGGATTTAGGAGGTTGTTTAGGCGTGTTTTAGGGTGTGGTTTTTTGTAGTAATTTTCGGTGGTGGAGGGCTGCTGTATAGATGGCTGTTTCGGCTACAGGGGGGAGGTGGCTTGTGGTGGTTTCTTTGTTTGTGATGTCTAGGGTTTCTTGCTATGATCTTGTGTGAATTGTGTGTATAAGCTAGAGAGATTGGAGAGGAGGGATGGCCTTGGTTTAGTCATGTTTATATAGAGGAGAGGTAGGGTTTGGCCTTGTGTCACAAGGAAGAGATTTGTGCATTAAATTAGGATATGATTTAGTGCTAGGTAAGGAAAGCAATGGATTTGATTGGGGGACATGTCTTGGCTAGATTAGGAATACAATATTTTTGATTGGTTAGGATTAGGCATTTAATTTGTTAGATTAGGAAGTCAATATTTTTAATTTGTTATGATTGATTTTAATTAGGCATATCATCTTTTAATTTAGGTATATAACATATTTGATTCATTCATATTAGGCATGATTTTATTTTATGTTTTATTTAATTGGTAAATGATTTAAATGTTTTATATTTAGTGTTTAATATTTAATTAATATTTAATTACTTAATTGGGATGTGTTTTATGGGCTTTTGGGGGCTAAATGGGCTGGGCGTGAGGCTAGCAGCAAAACCAGAATTACCGGCTCCGTTCGAACGCCTCATAGCACGCGGCACTAACGTCCGCAATCTGCACAAGGTTCGAACGAAGTAACGAACGCAGCACCAACGAAGACAGTGAGCTTATTTATTCTGAATTCCCCCTTCCGATATCCGTTTCCCGCGGCTTTCATGACTCAAAAGGTAGTGTCTCCAAAATGAGACTCATCATAGGGTTTTATGCGTAAAAATGCAGTGCCTACAGTCGCCCCCACTTTGATGGGACTTGTGTAATGTGCAACAGTGACAATCCTATCAAAGTTATGCAATGCATTTCTACTTACCTGGCTCGCCAGCTGCCACTTGACTTACCATGTGTTGAGTTGCTTTGATTTGGTGGTGAGGTGCTGCGACCCTTGGTTCATTCCCGAACCGTGCTTCCATTCTTGGAGTGCTATTCTCGGCCTGTTCCTTCCTGAACTGTATTGAGATGAGGCTTTATTCCTCCCGAGCTTTATTCCCGAACTGTTAAGATGAGGCTTTATTCCTCCGAGCTTTATTCCCGAACTGCTGACTGTGTAGAGATAGGGCTTTATTCCATGATTGTTTGGACTGTGGGCTTTATTCCCGAACTGTATTGAGATGAGGCTATATTCCCCTGTACTTTGTTCCCGAACTGTTGCGATGAGGCTTTATTCCTCCCGAGCTTTATTCTCGAACTGTTGAGATGAGGCTCTATTCCTCCCGAGCTTTATTCCCGAACTATACCGACATGAGGCTTTCTTCCCCTTGAGCTTTGTTCTCAACCTATACTGAGATAAGGCTTTCTTCCCCTTGAGCTTTGTTCTCAAACTATACTGACATGAGGCTTTCTTCCTCTTGAGCTTTATTCCCAAACTATACTGATATGAGGCTTTCTTCCCCTTGAGCTTTGTTCTCAAACTATACTAACATGAGGCTTTCTTCCTCTTGAGCTTTATTCCCAAACTATACTGATATGAGGCTTTCTTCCCCTTGAGCTTTGTTCTCAAACTATACTAACATGAGGCTTTCTTCCTCTTGAGCTTTATTCCCTGATCTGAGCTGACTGTGTGTCATTGTTCCTGAACTGTATTGAATACAGGCTTTGTTCCTGAACTGTACTGAATGTGGGCTTTATTCCCGTACTGAGCTGAATGCAGGCTTTCTTCCTGAACCGTTACTGTAAGGTGGTTCATTCCCGAACCGTGCTTCTATTCTTGGAGTGTCATTCTCGGCAGAACTGATCTGATGTAATATGGCCTCGCCCCCAGAACGCTATACCCGGCAATGCTGATACTGACATGGGCCTCGCCCCCAGATTGATGCTGATGTGGGCCTCGCCCTGGAATCATTATCTGAATCTGATACTGTGCTTTTTACCGTTTATGATTAGCTTGTTCTTGCCCGCTTTTCTTATTCTTTAAAACCTGTGAACACAAAACAAACGCAAAAGGATGCAAAATGTGTTACGTGTATGCATGCATGAATGTTCCTATCCCGTCGGGTTAGGTCTTCTGCCAATTCTCTTGGTGACTGCTCAGTCTTCCTTTCCTCAGGCAAGCCACCGCTTTAATCTGTCTACGCTGATCGGCTTGGTGAACTAATTCCCTTCCAAGTCTGATGCTCTCACTGCCCCCCCTGCTTGTTTATTCGAGGATTCCCCGTGTTCTGAGTATCATATTACCAAGATTGAACACACTCATGTTGCAAGTTTGAAAGTAATAGTCTTAGGCAGATAAATGAAATGATCGCCTTTATTAATGTTGAGGAAACGTTCGAACAAAATCAATGTCTTTATTAAAAGTGCAAGATAAACTAGGAGAAACAATAGTGCCTTCTTCTTCAGCCCATGGTTCTTCACCATTGTTATCCCTTATTCTTATGAAGCTGAGCGGTTGAGAGTTTGGAGGACAAGGGTTTCGGGTAGGCCAGAGTTGATCATGTAGTTGGGCAGGGGATTTCTGTGTGCGTTGGGTTGTTCTTTTTCTGGGTCGGGTATTGTATGGGCATCGATGAGGTTTTGGATTTCATGCCTGGCGGGGCGCAGTTGTCGGTGTCATGGCCTTTTTCTTGGTGGAAGTGACAGTATAAGTTTAAGTTCATGTGAGGTGGCACAGGATTTGGAATGGGCCTAGGTTCCAAAGGTTTTAAGAGTCCACGTGCCTTCAGCTTTTCGAATACCTTTGAAAGAGGCTTACCAAGGTTAGAAAATCGTCTGTTCTTAATGGCAGTGACCTCAACAGTAGCAGGCATAGTCCCTGAATGTCCCCCAATGGGCTTCCTGTTTAGACCATAGAATCTTCTATTCTCGGCCTCTTCTTCCTCAATATCCATGACAGTTTCCCTCAACTGCCGAAAGTCTGCAATCATGGAGGTCATTCTCCTCAGTTTGCCATAAATAGAGGGCTTGGTGCCCTTGATGATCATTTTGATCTGGTCCTTTTCTGAGGGCCGGGTCTGCATCTTCAGAAGCTGGCTCCTCCAGCGGTCCACATACTCTTTGAAGCTCTCCTCCGGCTTCTGCTTAGTGTTCTCCAAATCTCGAAGTGACAAATCAATCTCCAAGTCTGTAACATATTGCTTCAGAAAAGCATCAGCTAGTTCCTTCCAATCTTCCTTAACCTTCTTCTCAAGGCTATGATACCAAACCACAGGTGCCCCCTCGAGTGACATCCCAACATCTTTTGGACTTGGCGCTGAGACAGGCCAACTGAACTCATAACAGACACATACTGACGGAGATGCACCCTCGGATCTCCATTCCCATTGAACTTAGCCAAATCCGGCATCTTAAACTGCGCTGGCAACTGCTCCTCAAACTTCATTGTCTCATAGTCTAGCAAATCTTCATTCTTACCCCTCATCTTGCGGGTAACGGATTCAACCTGATCCCTGAGTTTCTGTATCTCGGCCTGAGACCCAATCACTCTGTCTGTTGCATACTCTGCATTATCATCATCAAAAGCGGGGATATCATCCCCCAACCCATTCGGAGGCTTCTCGCGCCTTACATTCTCTGAATTCTCCCCAGCACGGGGCACAGCCATATTTGTCATAGCAGCAGTCAAGGCTTGCAACTGTTCAGTAATCTTGGCGAAGCCACTTTCCAACTGATCTATCCGGGATACCTCAGTATCTGATTCACTCATGTCTGTTCTCGGTATTTTGGTGAGTCTTCCCTTTTTTCTAACCCAACGGAATCTATGATGGCTTTCAGAACACAAGGGTTAACATGATGTATGTATGCATGATGTGCATAAGAAGTATATAACATATATTAAATCAAATAAAATCTCAAACAAATCGGCCTATTATCATTTTAGAAGTTTTTGGGACAACTGTCATAAGAGTGAACCCGTCCCAGTTTAAATGGCCTAACGAGTTCATGTCTTATGGCAAAGAGCCCAACTAAATCCAAATGATAAAATTCCGAACACAATCATAAAATGGCCCATTGTTATTTAGAAACCTTTTGGCCCAATAGTCATGAAATACGTTCTTGTCCCAGTTTAAATGGCCCAACAAGCCCATATCCCATGACAAATGGTCCAAATGGATCCAAACGGTGATGTTCCCAAACATAAGCATAGAAGGGAGATAATGCAAACATAACATAATAATTTTTTCATAATGGCCCATCAACATTTCAGAAGCCTTGGGCCTAATAGTCATACAGTACGAACTTGCCCCGGTTTAAATGGCCCAGCAAGCCCGCATTTCTGACAATAGTCCAACTGCATCCAAATGAGGATGGTCCACAAGCACATACTCAAGGAAATAATTGCTACTTTTAACCATACAAACCAGTCTATGGGTGGATTTGCAAGAGTATGGACAAAGGCTCTCACTGGCGAAGGATAGCCCACAACTAGGTCTCCCCACTCAAGGGTTCGAGCGACCGAGTGAGCGTATCCCTTTTTATACACTAAGGTACGTGCCAATGAGCTATGGTGTGTGATGGACTGTCAAATGGATTTCCCGTTGTAGATCCCCCAGAGGGAAGGTGGAGCGAGGCTCACTTAAATACCCAAGCCTCTTAGGCTCTTATCGCTTGTTGTCAGGAATAAACAACGAGTCCTCCAAATTAGTCCATCACAAAGGCTACAAGTAGATGGCCATATAGGTGCCCTCACAGCTTTTCCTTCTAGAAAGGTAGTGAATGAAGGAAGACACCAAACCATTACCTAGCCTCAAAGTGCCCTTGATTAATACCCTCACTTATCCACTATAGACATGGCCAATTAAAACATAAATCCAC
>SKCR01025891.1:0-19683 GCA_019454045.1 Zanthoxylum bungeanum | reverse complement strand
AGTAATAACAGTTAAAGAAGCTATTCTGAAAGAGCCTATCTCATACCTACCCTACATGAGAATAGACTCTACCAGGACATAGAGTACAAGAATAAGGATACCGAAATCGACGAGACATAAAGTCGTTCCTACTAACATAGGTATAGGCGACCGTAAGAAGCCCGATGATAGTTCATCTTTAAAAAAGACCTTGGAAAATAGATTACCTAGAAAAGAATAAGGAAGTTTCGAGATATAAAGAAAAGAACCTAGTATAGCCGAAAGATCAGGCAAGTCAGCCACAAAATAGACCAAATGTAGTAGAACCTACATATTAACTCAGTCAGTGTAAATCCATGGAAGTATACAAGAATATACCAGAGAGTGTTGGAGATATTTTGGAGTGATAAGAGTAATAGTATGAACATTACAACAGAGTGTCAAAGTCGAGACTTATAACAAGAATAGAGAGCAGAAATCTAGTAAATAGTTAGGAGAATGAAACATCACTAGCCTCAGTAACAAAATAGAGCAAAGAAATATGGTATGCAAATGGTAAGAGGATGCGAGAAGTAACGAGAAAATTCATATATTCAGACATATAAATAATATAACGAGAAGATATTAGTGTAGAGAATTGGTAATAGTTGTGGGACCCCAAAGACATGCAGGAGTGGACCATGTTCGTGCAGAATGAATGACGACCATTCTTATAGATATCTTAATTCTAGTAAGCATATAGACACCTAACCAGATCATCACCGAGCTTAAGTGCAAAACAGAATGCGTATCCACAAATCCATATGGAATGCGTATGCTCACCCCTCAATTTTTAAACCTAGTCAGGAGAAGAACCAGTAAAGAATAACAATTGACAAATTAGACAAATCGTGAGATGCCCAGACAGCCAAATTGATGAGTTCAATGAAACATAGATAAAAATTGTGAGATTGAATAGTTTGAAGCCACAATAAGTTGAGCTAAGTCTGGAAGCTATCGCTGAATAAAGGAACCTTTTAAAAAAACTTAGAAGTACGAAGAGACCAAAGAGAACGATTCTCAGGGAAATAGTGAACAACTTATAAAGAGTCTGATGGTATTGAGGAGAAAGACTAGGTAAGAGTAACCCTCAACTAAAGATTTAGTAGGGAGATGTCCTAAGTAATCAAAGTTGATGAGATGTTTTCAGGAAAGTAAAGATGTAAGTGTTGGAAAATTGACACTAGCGTCACTATTTGTACAGATCACGGTGTTGTTGTACAAATTAACTATGTGACAAAGGAGATTCCACTATTGTCATTTGTGATTAGATCACCTAGATATATAAATGAGGAGGTCCCTGTGATTTTTTTCCTGGAATGAGAATGATATGAGACAGTATCAGTCCACGAAGGATAGATCATTAAATATCCCTAGTCATAGTATTATCGAGATTGGACATCGAAAATACGTAAAAGACTAGTATTTACACTTGTGCGCGTACAACGACATAGTTCTCATATATTTGGGTATAGGATACTCATGCAAGTGTGATAGGAGGTTGTGTTTTATACCGATGGTACGGGAAACAGCTTCGCTCTGGATAGACCTCTGCGAATCCCATTGATAGTATGACTATGTGTCTATGGGAGTCTGCAATCAGGTAGGTGTATTTGGTCTTAACCTGAGACTTACATCGCTAATACTTGCGACAATCAATATACTTTGGTTGGGTCGTCCGGGCTTTAACCGGTTTCCGTTCTGTGTACGCCAATGCTGGGTAATAGAGAATCATAATGTGTTGGGTGTGATGTTAAGCCGGAGTATCACTCCAGTCATATGGAGATGATTGGTCACATAGGATTCGGAACTTGTTCTCTTAAATTTCTCGAGCTAGGTCGGGATATTATGACTAGGTCATGGTATCCCGATTATAGAGACTACTTGCCAGAATCCGATATGTGCTTCGTAAGGGGCAGACACATTCCAGCCCCAGGCCTAGCACGTGAACATCCATACTGGATCGACATACACAATACTACGGTATACTACGCTTGATATAGATCACATATTCCTATAAGGATATTTCTGGAGAATTGGGTAGGCATGGCACTGGCTCGCTAGAGCGCTAGAAGCCAACCTTGTCTTGTAAATCGGAATAAACGTAGTACGAGGATACTTGGTACGTGTTCTGATAGTCCAAGGTACCGTACCGACATGACTTTACTGGCAACATAATCCGGGGATCTCATGGGTCCTCATCCTTCCCGAATTCACCGATGAGGTATGACTCGCACTTTAATTAATCTGGGATTAATTAGAAGAGAGAGAAATTAATCTGGGATTAATTACGGAGATATTTTGTCTGGGATAAAATATTAATTAAAGAGAGATAACGATTAATTTGGAATTAATCGTAAAATAATATATTCGATATATTATACGAAATGGATTTCGACGCGGAATTAAAATTAGATATTAATTCGGGCGAACAAATTAATTTAGAATTAATTCGTTAGCGACATGAATGTGATTTCGCTAGGCGTAATCGTTTAATTATGTCGCGACGGAAAATTCGTTAATTTGGAATAAGCGAACCCAAGCACGGGATTATTTGCGAGTGCATTCGAATTTCGAATTCGAATGCGGCACGCAAGTCAAATCAAGCGTCAAATCACAAGTCACATCAAGCGTCAAAATCACATGTCACTTTGAGTATGTGACAATTTGATTGATTGATTGAGGATTGATGTGGTGTTGAAAATCTTTATTACTTTTGCTTTTTGACTTTTTAAGATATGAAATGATTTTCTGTTTTTTGTTTTGGAAAATAAAAATAAAATAAATATATAATAAACTCTTTTCTTTTCTTTTCTCTCTATCTCCAACTTTTCGGTCTTCTCTTTTTTCCCTCCTTCTCCATCTCGGCTTGGAGCCATCTTCTTCTTCTTCCATTTTCTGTTCTGCCCAGCCAAAAAGAGAAGCAAGAGAGTATTTTGTTGCAAATTATAGTGCTAGCACACACCATGAGTCATCATCCTAAGGTGTTAGGGCAGTGTTCTTTTGAGCTTGGAATCCATTTTTGAAGCTTGAAGCTTGGAGCTTCCATCGAGTCATCAATGGCCGAATTCTTGGAGGAGTTTTAACAAAACAACAGCCTAAACCGAGCAGTGCACGAGCTAGAAAGCCACTGCCGAGCTCTTGGAGGAGTTTTTTTCTTCTGTTTTTCCGTCGTCGCAGATCCGGTCAATGTGAAGTATGTTTTCCGCCATTCTCCTCTTGTGTATTCATGTGTTTTCATGCTTGTTTGATGATTCTTGGACCCTATCTAGAAACCACAATGGTATCTTGAGCTTTGATCAAGCATGAAAATTTTAGGGTTTAAAATTGGGTACAATCGATTTGAGCATCAATTGATTAAATTGTTTGATTTAGTATGCTTGAATGAGGTTGAATTGAAGAAGTGCATGATTAATTAGGCTAATTGATGTTTTAGAAATGTTAATTGGTAATTAATTGTGTATTACACTTAGGTAATTTAATTGGGAATTTTGGAATTTGGATTTAATTAATTATGCTTTAAATTGGATTTGGGCCTTATAGGTTGTAATTGGGCTTTTGGGCTTGGTTGTACCAAGTTAGGTTTAGGCAAATTTGGTTGGATCCAATTGGGCCCAAACCGCATCAATAAAGTCCAATTATGACTTAATGGACCTTAATTATTTTATGGGCCTAATGGGCCTAAATTGATTTATTGGGCTTATGGGGTAATCCCGGATTGGATTTTGGTTATTGGTTTTGACCCGAGTTGACCAAAAGTCCACGCCTTAAGAAATTATTAAAAGCCTATTGGACTTTAATTAAATAAACATTGATGTTAATCGGGCTTTGAGACCCGTAACGATTGAAATTGGAAATTAATCGTACAAGGTTTATTAATAAAGTGGTAATATTTAATTTAGAATTAAATAGTGAATAGTAATTAAATACAAATTGAATTGGATTTAATTATGTAGTTTAATTTATTATTCGAGAATTCATACTTTGAGTAATTATTCGAAAAACGAGTTTGACTCGAGCAAACTCAAAATCGTTGTTTGAACATTGGATGATCACTAATTATCAGATTAATTAATTTTGATTAGATTGATTGATAACATGCTTGTGTGAATACATGTTTGCGATGCATGAATAATGTATATCAGATGGATATTAGTTGGGTGGGGGCAAATTTAGAAATTGTTGGTAATAAATTTGATTTATTAATTGGACCTGCTGTGTCCAGCCTTATCACCTCTATACTATTTGTATCTCGTTCTCACCTATTCCCCTCAATGTAAATGAGGTTTCTTTAGAAATGTAGTGTACGGGTAGAAGTAAATACATGTGCTAGCGGGAGAGAGAAAATTGAGAGATTTGATCTAGGATCAATGTTTAAGGGTGTATGATGATGAGACCTTAACAAAGATAATAAATTGGTTGCCAATTTGCACGCGAAAAACCCTCAAATAATATTAAGCGTCTTTCCTTCCATTGAGTGATTCTCACTCAAGATGCGAGACGGCATTGGTTTGTTGGCAAAAGTCAAGGCCTTTATCTGTCGAGGATGTGTTTGAATCACGAAGGCTTTGTTCCATATCAAGGATGAAACTATGCCATTAATCTTCGAATACACAAGAACCGCGTAGGTCGGAGAGAGTCAGAAAACAACCTGGGGTATGGGTTTCTGATATCACCTAATAAAGATGTCTATCTTATTGAGGAACACCAACTGACTACGTATGAGGAAGTGATACAAGGTATCGACTCCCTATTATGGCAAAGTGCCATAAAGTCCGAAGTGGATTCCATGTATACCAACTATGTTTAAACACTTGTTGATGTACCGCAAGGCATTGTGCCTATTGGTACTAAATAAGTCTTCAAGGAAGACTTACATGGATGGCAACATACCAGCGTACTAAGCTAGGCTTTTGTAGCGAAAGGTAGAGTTATCAACAATATGTTGATTGTGACGAAACCTTTACCTTACATGTTGCCATGGCCAAAATCCATTTCGACAATGCTTGCTGATGCAGGCATGTTTCATTTATGAAATGGGGCAGCTGAATGCCAAAACCGCTTTCCTTAACGGAAAAGGCGGAGGAGGTTACAACATCATGATGGGTGTTTTTTCGAACCATAACAAGCAAACTAGGTTTACAGGTTATTCGATCCATGTTTGGACTGAAGCAAGCAATAGGTTCTTGGAATTGTCCGTTTTGATGTAATCATAATAGTTTATGATGTAATTCAAACGAAAATAATTCTTGTGTATGTAAGGAGGTTAGTGGGAGCGCACTGACATTGAATGTCCTTTTAAATATGATATATCATTCTTGAAATGATATTCCCATAATATAATCGGTGAAAGCTTGGCTTCATGATAACACTATAAGTCTACAAATACTATAAAAGATAGAATAACGGTACAATGAGATGGAAATCTCCCAAGCAAAGATACTATTACCGAATAAACAACAAATCTAATTATTAGATATCTTCTGTTAGCGCTGAGCTAGGCGTCAGCACGCTAAAGAATTAATGGTCTCATCAAGATCCAGATACTTACTTAAATATTCATCTAATGCATTCGGATCATACATCGTGGCGATGTGATGATCGAATAAATCCCGCATCAAGATGATAAATTCATATAACCGCTACGAAAGCATTTTCCTCATCAGTTTGAGCCAAACCCGACCTACATAGTTTCGGGTGTTAAATCTCGAGTGACTGGCTATAGGCAATTTGGAGATTGTTTAAGACAATTATGTCATTGGCGTCACTATTTGTACAGAGCACGGTAATTGTTGTACAAAATTAACTATGTACAAATGATATAGCACTCTGTATTTGTGATTAGATCACCTATAATATAAATGATAGGAGTGTTAGACATTATGACCCATAGCGTCACTGTTTTGTAAATGATATTGTATTATTGTACAAAATTAACTATGTGATAATGAAATTGCCTTTTGCCGTTTTGTAAAAATTATTTACTTTGATATATTAATGGCAAAAGTCCATATGATTAGTTCCGTATTGAGATGATATGAGACAGTATCAATATAAAAGGTTTAATCATTAAATATCCCTAGTCGGAGTATTATCGAGATCGGACATCGATAATGCGGAATAGACTAGTATTGCACTTGTGCGAGTTGTGATGGCACAACGGCATAGTTCTCATATATTTAAGTATTGGATACTTATGCAAGTGCGATAGGAGGTGTGTTTTACCGATGGTACGGAAAACAGCTTCGCTCTGGACAGACCCCGCGGAATCCCATTGGTAGTATGTCTGCGTGTCTATGGGAGGCCGCATCAGGGTAGGTGTATATGGTCTTAACCTGAGACTTGCATCGCTAGTACTTGCGACAATCGGTAAACTTTGGTTTTGGTGGTTCGGGGCTTTAACCGGTTCTGTGTACGCCTCTTCTGGGTTTATCGAGAATCGTAGTGTACTGGATGTGATGTCAAGATGGAAGTATCACTTCAGACATATGGAGATGATGATCACGCAGGATACAGAACTAGTACTCTATAAAAGGTTGCAACCGTCGGGACAATATGACCAGGTCAGGATTGTCCGATTTAAAGAGACTAGTTGTTTGATATCCGATATATGTTTCGTACGGGGCAGACACATTTCCAGCCCCAGGCCTAACATGTGATCGTCCGATACTGGATCGATGTACGCGATACTACGGTATACTACGCTTGATAAAGATCTAATATTCCAGTAAGAATATTTCTGGAGAATTGGGTAGGCATGGCGCTTTGCTAGAAGCCAACCTTGTCTTGTAAATCGGTAAAAACGTAGTACGAGGTACGTACGTGTTTGGATTATCCAACGACCGTATTTACTGCCAACATATCCGGAGATCTCTTGGGTCGCTTCCTGAAGATTCACCTATGATGTTTGATTCGAACTTTATTAATCTTGGATTAATTACGGAGAAACTTTATCTTGGATAAAATGCCTTATTAGGAGAGAGAGAACGATTAATTTGGAATTAATCGATAAAATAATATATTCGATATATTAAACGAAATTAGATTTCGACGCGGAATTAAAATCGGATTTTAATTCGGGCAAACGAATTAATTTGAATTAATTCGTTAGCGATCTGAATAATAATTCCGCTAGGCGTAATTATTAATTCTCGTCGCGACGGAAATTCGTTAATTCGGAATTAGCGAATTTGGGCCCGAAAGTGTTTGCGGACACATTCGTATTTTGAAACGGGTGGAATCCGCAAATCACATCGCGATATCTCATTACTTGACACGAATAGATGATGGATGTATCTAGTCACCTTTATGGGATGATACATTGTCTCTATTCTCAATGTGAGATAATGATGGCATATGATGAATTTTCCTTTGGAGGGAAACCTTTCACGGTTTTTGAAGGGTTTTTTATTAAAAATTCATTTTGGTATTTGATATCTTATCATTGCTTTTCATTTGCTACTCACGGTTTTTGAAACAAAAGAGAACAAGAAAATTGAAAAGTCTCTCACTCTCCTCTCTTCTTCTTTGCACGCCGTGAGCTTCATTCCACAAGGCAGAAAATTTTTTCATCTTCTCCATTTTTGCTAGCACATTGAAGGATCAAAAGAGGTGATAGGGAAACACCTTGGAGCTTGGAACACTTGAAGACTTGAAACTTCTCTCCATCTTCTTGCTTGGCCGAAACTTCCACCTTGAAGACTCAAGGATTGTCTTCACCATTTTCGTCACAAAGCTTAGTAAGTATGATTCCGCCATGTTTCTAGCTTTGCATGTATGTTATTGTATTTCTATGGCTTAATCTTTCTTTGGGACTAATTATAGAAACCAACAATGGTATCATGGAGCCATGTTTAAGCATGAAATACATTAGGGTTAATTTGGGGAAAATTGATTGAAGCATGTTCTTGTGAAATTGGATGCTAAAGTATGCTTATATGTATGTTATATGATATATTACATGATCAATTTTAAGAAAAATGCATTGGATGATTTTTCCCCAAAGTGGTTGTCTTGGCCGAATGTGGAGGTGCTTCCATTGGTTTGAATTTTTCATGCACAAGTTTATTTGATGACTTAAGCATGATTATATGTATGATATATGATATTATACATGATCAATTTTGAGAAAAATGCATTGGATGATTTTTTCCCAAAATTGTGCCTTGGCCGAATGTGTAGGTCATTTAACTGGTTTGGTATTTTCATGCACAAGTTCATTAGATGATTGGAGTATGCTTATATGTATGTAATATGATGTATTACATGATCAATTTTGAGAAAAATGCATTGGATGAATTTTTAACCAAAATTGTTGATTGACCGAAAATGGAGATCCTTTCACTTAATTGGATTTTTTGCTTTCAAGTTCATTAGATGACTTAAAATCAATACGAGATTTAGATTAGTGATTCAATTGGATTGAAAAACAAATCGAACCGCAAAAATCCCTCTTGGCCGAATACAACATGACAT
Organism: Zanthoxylum bungeanum; assembly: GCA_019454045.1. Taxonomy (NCBI): domain Eukaryota; kingdom Viridiplantae; phylum Streptophyta; class Magnoliopsida; order Sapindales; family Rutaceae; genus Zanthoxylum; species Zanthoxylum bungeanum. The sequence continues at coordinate 11,190 of SKCR01025891.1, read as the reverse complement.
GTTAAAGGACTTGATTTTTTGTTCAAATAAATGTTAGACAAGTGTTTTGAACAATTGATGATTAATAAATTAAATTGGTGTTTTTGAAATATTTGGTTTAATGAATTAATCATGCAATTACACTTTAATCATTGAATTTTAAAATTTGGAATATTAAATTTAATTAATGGGCTTTTATGTTTAATTGGGCCTTATGGGCTTGAAATTGATTTTATGGCACTTAAGGGTGATTCCTTATTTGGGCTTGGTAATTGGGTTTGACCCACATTGACCAAAGCCCAAGCCTTGATAAATCAATTGAAAGCCCATCGGACTTTAATTAAACAAACACATTGGATGTTAGTTGGGCTTGGAGACCCAATTTGATAAGATTTAGAATCTAATCTTTAAAAGCACATTAAAAGTGTAAACATTTAATTTGGAATTAAATAAATTGAATTAGTATTGAATACGACTTAAATTGGATTTAACGGGTAGTTCGATATAATTCGTGAATTCGTACCTTATGTACTTATTCTCAAACGAGTTGGACTCGCGCAAAATCAAACCATTGTTTGAACATTGGATGATCACTTAAACAAAGACTAATTAATTGGATTAGATTGGTTGTATAGCATGTCTTGAATGAATATACATGTATGTGATGAATGAATAGTGTATAGCGGATGGATATTAGAAGGGAAAGGGTAATTTTAGAAATTATTGTAAATTTAGAATTTATAAATTGGACCTGCGTGTCCAGCCTTATCTCTTTTATCTCTTTGTATTCTCTTCTCACCTAATTCCCCTCAATGTAAATGAGGTTTCTCTTATTGTATTATGTAATTGGGTAGAAGTAGAATATTGCTAGCGGGGAGTGGAAAGAGAGTGATTTGTTCTAGGAACAGTTGTTTTTATATATCCATCTATATCACTATTAATTTACTTTATGCACTTTATGATGTTTTAGAAGCATGCTTAAGGGTGTATGATGATGAGACCTAACAAAGATAATAAATTGGTTGCCAATTACGCAAAAATCCCTCAATTTATATTAAGCATTATCCTTCCATTGAATGATTCTTGTTCAAGATCCAAAATTGGCATTGGTTTGTTGGCCAAAGTCAAGACCTTTGTCAATTGAGGATGTACTTGAATCATGAGAGTTTTGTTCCACATCGGTGTCTTGTCCAAGTTGTGATTTGTTGGCCAAAGTCAAGATCACTTCTTGTCCAACGACATTGATTACGAAACTTTCCTTGTCAATGGGTCCCGCTTAACCGGAATCATTAGGTTTGTTGTGCCAAAGCCAAGGCCTAGATGATTCGGAGGATATGGTTAGGAAAATGTATTAGATACATTGGCATAAGTAATATACATATGTTTTGGATTTGGATGTCCACCTAACCGGATCTAGGAATTGGATTGGATCCAATTGATCTTTGAGATCTACCTAGTTAAATAGCATACAATTTGTTGGCCAAGTCAAGATTGTGTGTTATTTAACGGGATCCTAGCCCACTAGGAAATAGGATTTCCCGAGTTCTCGAACAGAGGGTAGAGACTTGATAAAAATAGTGGGAGGCTAGTATTGAATTTGCAATTTCATTCAGATACTTAGCCTTACGCGTCTTTCAAAATTATTTCGTTTAATTAATTAAAATTAGTTGGACTAATTCATTGTTATTTTTCTTGTAACAGTTTGACTGTACCCATTTTATCGTTAACTAGATAGTTGGACTATCGTAGTTGAGATGGCAAGCAAGGAAATGTCCGAGACATCATCATGGGTGACAATGTCTTTAAGGGCACAAACTTCGCTGATTGGGAAATGAACCTAAGGATAGTCCTTGGGGCTGAGAGGATGCTGTACACTATACAGATACCTCTCCCGCCTAAGCCCACTGACCCACTTGAGCTGGAGTTATGGAAAACTCACAGCATGATTGTGACACAGCTCAGGCTATTATGTTAGCTTCGATGACTCAGCACTTTCGTCGCCAGAATAGGGACTTGGATCCTTATAATATGATGGCTAGACTGAGAGATCTCCACCGCACCAACAAGCGGATGGAGAGGTACGAGTTGGTGAAGAAACTCTTCCGCGCCCGAATGACTGAAGGCGCATCAGTTGAGGCCCACGGGGCTCAAATGATCGCCGATATTGATGAGTTGGCCCATATGGGAATAGTCTTGGAGGCTGAGCTGACCATAGATTTGATCTTACAGTCACTTCCTGATACTTGGAGACAAATCATAATCAACTATAAGTTGATGGATACGGATGACACTCTTGGAGAGCTGTTATCCATCTTGAAGGAGTCTGAAAAGAACTCCAAAAGGGGGCAAGCGCGAGGCGCACTATGCATCGACCTCTCAGAGGCCAAGGGCTGGGCCCAAAGCTACTGGAGGGGTGAGAAAGAAGAAACATAAGAAAAAGGGTAAAGGCAAGTTGACAAAAGCTTCTGGGAAGCCAAGGGACAAGTCTCAAGATGTCTGCCTCAACTGCGGCAAGAAGGGTCACTGGAAACGTGACTGCCGAATGGGCAAGGGACACAAGGAGGATATCAAGGCAGGCAAGGCACTAGCCTCTGGTATGTTTGTTATTGAGATAAATATGACTACTTCTAGTTTTAAAATTGGATTTTTGATTCTGGTTGTGCTGCTCATATATGTACTGATTTGCAGGATCTGCAGAATAGCAGGATGCTGGCTTCAGGGGAGATTGATCTACGAGTCGGAAACGGAACTCCAGTTGCTGTTTTGGCTGTAGGGACTTTTGTTTGACTTTTGGAATTGCCCTCGGGGCATGTGCTTAAACTTTTGAACTGTTATTATATACCTAGTTTGACTAGGAATATCATATCTGTATCTTTGTTAACCCAGCATGGGTACACTTTTGTATTTAGAAACACTGGGTGTTATTTATATAAAAATGATGCAGAAATTTGCACTGCTGTTGCAAATAATGGCCTTTATATTTTGAATATAAATGAATCTCCTAAACATAAAATAACAAACAAAAGGCTCAAAAGGAGTAATCTAAAAGATGAAGCTTACATGTGGCATTGTCGTCTAGGACACATTAACAAGACTCGCATATCCACACTTTCGAAGAGTGGGTACTTGGACGGATTTGATCTTAATTCATATGATGTCTGCGAATCTTGTCTTTTAGGCAAAATGCCTAAATCACCTTTTAGTGGTAAAGGTGAACGTGCCACAGAACTGTTAGCCCTCGTTCATAGCGACGTATGTGGGCCCATGTCTAGCCAGGCTAGAGGTGGATATCATTACTTCGTAACCTTTACGGATGATGCATCTCGTTATGGTTATGTGTATCTAATGAGACACAAGTCGGAAACTTTTGAGAAATTCAAAAGTTTCGATCGAAGAGTCGACACAGAAGAAAACAAACAGGCAAGAGTATTAAGACATTGCGGTCGGACCGTGGTGGCGAATACTTAAGTTATGAGTTTCAAGATTACTTGAAAGAAAATGGTATTCTTTCACAGTGGACTCCTCCTGGAACACCGCAATTAAACGGTGTCTCTGAACGGAGAAACCGTACCTTGTTAGACATGGTAAGGTCCATGATGAGTCGCACTGAGCTACCAATATCCTTCTGGGGATACGCATTAAACAGTGCAGTACTTATTTTGAATAAGGTTCCGTCAAAGTCTGTTGAACAGACTCCATATGAGATATGGACAGGGAGGAAACCAGGTTTCTCTTTCCTGAAGATTTGGGGATGCTGGGCATATGTTAAACGTTTGGAAGGTACCAAACTAGAACCCAAATCAGATAAATGCCTTTTCGTGGGATATCCTAAGGAAACCAAAGGATATTACTTCTATCACCCACAAGAGAACAAAGTATTTGTTGCTCTACATGCATTTTTCCTTGAGAAGGAATTCCTAGATGCAGTGGTAAGTGGGAGGAAAGTGGAGCTCGATGAAAATCGTAGTGATACTGTTCCTGGCAATGAATCAACGACGGAACATAAACAGACCATCCAGGATGAGTCTGTACCACAATCTTCATATACACAAGACCGCGTAGGTCGGAGAGAGTCAGGACGGTACCTGAGAGGTATGGGTTCCTGATCTCGCCTCATGTAGATATTAATCTTATTGAGGATAATGAACCGACTACGTATGAGGAAGCAATACAGAATATTGATTCCGCTTTATGGCAAGAGCCATGAAGTCCGAGATGGATTCCATGTACGCCAACCAAGTTTGGACACTGGTTGATGCACCAGAAGGCGTAAAGCCTATTGGATGCAGATGGATCTTCAAGAAGAAGACCGACATGGATGGCAACGTGCAAACGTACAAAGCTAGGCTTGTAGCAAAGGGGTATCGTCAGCAATATGGTATTGATTATGACGAAACTTTCTCACCCGTTGCCATGATTAAATCCATTCGGATAATGCTTGCAATAGCTGCATATTTCGATTACGAGATATGGCAGATGGACGTTAAAACCGCTTTCCTTAACGGAAACCTTTTGGAGGATGTTTATATGCAACAACCTGACGGTTTTATCGTACCTAGACTTGCAAACAAGGTTTGTAAGTTAAATCGATCCATTTATGGATTGAAGCAAGCATCACGGTCATGGAATCAGCGTTTTGATGAGATCATAAAAGAATATGATTTCGTACAAAACGATGATGACCCTTGTGTATACAAGAAGGTTAGTGGGAGAGCACTGACTTTTATTGTCCTTTATGTCGACGACGTATTGCTTATAGGCAATGACATTCCCATGCTAACGTCGGTGAAAGCTTGGCTTTCATTAAAATTCTCCATGAAAGATCTGGGAGAAGCAGCCTTTATTCTGGAATAAAGATCTACCGGGATAGATCTAGAAAGCTGCTTGGACTCTCCCAGAGTACATATATTGACAAAGTGTTGAAGCGATTCAACATGGATCAATCCAAGAAGGGATTGATGCCAATGTCACGTGGTATCCTTCTGTCTAAGGACATGTGTCCTAAGACTAAAGAAGAGAGAGATAACATGAGTCGGATACCGTTCGCCTCGGCAGTCGGATCGATCATGTATGCCATGATATGTACGCGACCTGATGTGTCATATGCTTTGAGCATGTGCAGTCGCTATCAGGCCGATCCAGGTGAAGGTCACTGGATGGCAGTTAAGAATATCCTTAAGTATCTTAGACGAACTAAGGATGCTTTCTTAATTTATGGAGGTGGAGAACTTGAGGTGTCTGGGTACACCGATGCAAGTTTCCAAACCGACAAGGACGACTTCAAGTCGCAATCGGGGTACATTTTTTGTTTGAATAACGGAGCAGTGAGCTGGAAATCTTCCAAGCAAGATACTGTTGCCGATTCAACAACTGAAGCGGAGTATATTGCTGCGTGAATCAAGCAGCAAAGGAGGCAGTTTGGATCCGAAAATTCCTAATCGGATTAGGAGTAGTTCCGTTAGCAGCTGAGCCCGTGCCATTGTATTGTGACAATAACGGGGCTATAGCACAAGCTAAGGAACCAAGGTCTCATCAACGATCCAAGCATGTTCTTCGGCGTTACCATCTGATTCGGGAGATTATACATCGTGGCGATGTAAAAGTCGAGAAGGTCGCATCGGATGACAACATTGCAGATCCGCTGACGAAGGCTGTTCTTCAGATGTGTTTGAACGACATATACATAGTTCAGGTATTAGATGCTTGAGTGACTGGCTATAGGCCAAGTGGGAGATTGTTAGACATTATGACCCATAGCGTCACTGTTTTGTAAATGATATTGTATTATTGTACAAAATTAACTATGTGATAATGAAATTGCCTTTTGCCGTTTTGTAAAATTATTTACTTTGATATATTAATGGCAAAAGTCCATATGATTAGTTCCGTATTGAGATGATATGAGACAGTATCAATATAAAAGGTTTAATCATTAAATATCCCTAGTCGGAGTATTATCGAGATCGGACATCGATAATGCGGAATAGACTAGTATTGCACTTGTGCGAGTTGTGATGGCACAACGGCATAGTTCTCATATATTTAAGTATTGGATACTTATGCAAGTGCGATAGGAGGTTGTGTTTTGCCGATGGTACGGAAAACAGCTTCGCTCTGGACAGACCCCGCGGAATCCCATTGGTAGTATGTCTGCGTGTCTATGGGAGGCCGCATCAGGGTAGGTGTATATGGTCTTAACCTGAGACTTGCATCGCTAGTACTTGCGACAATCGGTAAACTTTGGTTTTGGTGGTTCGGGGCTTTAACCGGTTCTGTGTACGCCTCTTCTGGGTTTATCGAGAATCGTAGTGTACTGGATGTGATGTCAAGATGGAAGTATCACTTCAGACATATGGAGATGATGATCACGCAGGATACAGAACTAGTACTCTATAAAAGGTTGCAACCGTCGGGACAATATGACCAGGTCAGGATTGTCCGATTTAAAGAGACTAGTTGTTTGATATCCGATATATGTTTCGTACGGGGCAGACACATTTCCACCAGCCCCAGGCCTAACATGTGATCGTCCGATACTGGATCGATGTACGCGATACTACGGTATACTACGCTTGATAAAGATCTAATATTCCAGTAAGAATATTTCTGGAGAATTGGGTAGGCATGGCGCTTTGCTAGAAGCCAACCTTGTCTTGTAAATCGGTAAAAACGTAGTACGAGGTACGTACGTGTTTGGATTATCCAACGACCGTATTTACTGCTACCCAACATATCCGGAGATCTCTTGGGTCGCTTCCTGAAGATTCACCTATGATGTTTGATTCGAACTTTATTAATCTTGGATTAATTACGGAGAAACTTTATCTTGGATAAAATGCCTTATTAGGAGAGAGAGAACGATTAATTTGGAATTAATCGATAAAATAATATATTCGATATATTAAACGAAATTAGATTTCGACGCGGAATTAAAATCGGATTTTAATTCGGGCAAACGAATTAATTTGGAATTAATTCGTTAGCGATCTGAATAATAATTCCGCTAGGCGTAATTATTTAATTCTCGTCGCGACGGAAATTCGTTAATTCGGAATTAGCGAATTTGGGCCCGAAAGTGTTTGCGGACACATTCGTATTTTGAAACGGTGGGAATCCGCAAATCACATCATCGCGATATCTCATTACTTGACACGAATAGATGATGGATGTATCTAGTCACCTTTATGGGATGATACATTGTCTCTATTCTCAATGTGAGATAATGATGGCATATGATGAATTTTCCTTTGGAGGGAAAACCTTTCACGGTTTTTGAAGGGTTTTAATTAAAAATTCATTTTGGTATTTGATATCTTATCATTGCTTTTCATTTCTACTCACGTTTTTTGAAACAAAAGAGAACAGAAATTGAAAAGTCTCTCACTCTCCTCTCCTTCTTCTTCACGCACGCCGTGAGCTTTTCAACAGGGCAGAAAATTGTTTTCATCTTCTCCATTTTTGCTAGCACATGAAGGATCAAAAGAGGTGATAGGGAAACAACCTTGGAGCTTGGAACACTTGAAGACTTGAAGCTTCTCTCATCTTCTTGCTTGGCCGAAACTTCCACCTTGAAGACTCAAGGATTGTCTTCACCATTTTCGTCACAAAGCTTAGTAAGTATGATTCCGCCATGTTTCTAGCTTTGCATGTATGTTATTTGTATTTCTTGGCTTAATCTTTCTTTGGGACTAATTATAGAAACCAACAAGGAGGTCCCTGTGATTTGTTCCTGGAATGAGAATGACTGAGACAGTATCATTCCCACAGAAGGAAAATCATTAAATATCCCTAGTCAGAGTATTATCGAGATTGGAACATCGATAATACTAAGACTAGTATTACACTTGTGCGCGTTGTGAGGGCACAACAGCATAGTTCTCATATATTTGGGTATAGGATACTCATGCAAGTGTGATAGGAGGTTATGTTTTACCGATGGTACGGGAAACAGCTTAGCTCTGGATAGACCCCTGCGGAATCCCATTGGTAGTATGACTATGTGTCTATGGGAGTCTGCAATCAGGTAGGTGGTATTTGGTCTTAACCTGAGACTTGCACCGCTAATACTTGCGACAATCAATATATTTTGGTTGAGGTCGTCCAGGGCTTTAACCGGTTCTCTGCACGCCAATGCTGGGTATATTGAGAATCGTAGTGTGTTGGGTGTGATGTTAAGCCGGAAGTATCACTCCAGTCATATGGAGATGATGGTCACATAGGATACGGAACTTGTTCTCTTAAATGCTCGAGCTATAGGGATATTATGACTAGGTCATGTATATCCGATTATTAAGAGACTAGTTTCTAGAAATCTGATATGTGCTTCATACGGGGCAGACACATTCCAGCCCCAGGCCTAGCACGTGAACATCCGATACTGGATCGACATACACAATACTACGGTATACTACGCTTGATATAGATCACATATTCCTATAAGGATATTCTGGAGAATTGGGTAGCATGCCGCTTTGCTATAAGCCAACCTTGTCTTGTAAATCAGAATAAACGTAGTACGAGGTACTTACGTGTTCGGATAGTCCGACGACCGTATTTACTGCCAACATATCCGGGGATCTCATGGGTCACTTCCCGAAGATTCACCGATGATGTATGACTCGCACTTTAATTAATCTGGGATTAATTAGAAGAGAGAGAAAATTAGTCTGGGATTAATTACAGAGATATTTTATCTGGGATAAAATATTAATTAAAGAGAGAACGATTAATTTGGAATTAATCGATAAAATAATATATTCAATATATTATACGAAATTGGATTTCGACGCGGAATTAAAATTAGATTTTAATTCGGGCGAATGAATTAATTTATAATTAATTCGTTAGTGACATGAATAGTGATTTCGCTAGGCGTAATCGTTTATTGCGTCACGACGGAAAATTCGTTAATTTGGAATTAGCGAACCTGAGCCCGGGATTATTTGCGAGCGCATTCGCATTTCGAATTCGACAGCAAGTCAAATCGAGCATCAAATCGGAAGTCACATCAAGCGTCAAATCACATGTCACTTTGAGTGATGTGACAATTTGATTGATTGATTGAGTGATTGAAGTGGTAGTTGAAAAGCTTTTATTATTTTTGCTTTTGAATTGAGATATGAAATGATTTTGTGTATTTGTTTTTGTTTTTGGAAAATATAAATAAATATATACAAAACTCTTTTCTTTTCTCTTCTCTCCTACTTTTAGGTATTCTCTCTTTTCCCTCCTTCTCCTTCTCGGCTTGGAGCCATCTTCTTCTTCTTCCATTTTCTGGTTCTGCCGAGCCAAAAAGAGAAGCAAGAGAGTATTTTTTTTTGCAAAATATAGTGCTAGCACACACCATGAGTCATCGTAAGGTGTTAGGGCAGTGTTCTTGTGAGCTTGGAATCCGTTTTTAAAGCTTGAAGCTTGGAGCTTCCATGTAGTCATCAATGGCCGAATTCTTGGGGGAGTTTCACAGCCCAAACGAGCAGTCCACGAGCTAGAATAGCCACTGCCGAGCTTCTTGGAGGAGTTGTCTTCTTTGCATTGCAAGATCCGGTCAATGTGAGTATATTTCCGCCATTCTCCCTTGTGTATTCATGTGTTTTCGTGCTTGTTTGATGATTCTTGGGACCTAATCTAGAAACCAACAGTAAGAAGTTCAAGGAACTGAGACAAGAAAGAAAAATTTGTAGCAGAGTAAGTTTCTTAAGGAATAATAAAAATGAGAGTATAGCAGCACCCAGAGGGAGAAAGTAACGACTTCAGAAGGTTTTACAGCAGAGACTAAATAGGAAATGAGTGCAGAGGCAGCATAAGAAAGTTCTTAGTGAGCATGACTCCAGAGGAATTGCGTAGAAGAAGTAGCGTGTTCGATAGTTAAAAATGATCATAAGTAAGTTAAAGAAAGTGAACTAGAGAGTTTTGAGCAGTAATATCCTAGTGTAGGAAAAAACATCAGATCTATTGTAACATGAGAGTCTTAGGCTCATAGATATGCAGTATGTGCGACCATATCACCATAATCAGTAAGGCCTCATGAACCTTGAAGGTTTCCTCTAGATACTCCCAGGAATAATTGAAAGTATACTGAAAGAAAACCAGAACATAAGACCTTAGGGCGTGATATAAGAACAAAATAAAAATAAGTGACCGGTCTGAGTAAATGAGTTAAGAAAGAAAGTTGTTCAAATGGAGCAGTACATAGATAAAATTGTGGCCAAGTAATGACTGAGATATAAAGAAGTAGCGTTAGTCGTGGCTAAAGGAATGTAAGAAATGATATCCTTTGAATGAGAAAGCAGAGATATAAGGCCAGACGAGTCCCAAGATTAGAACAGAGCAAGAGAGAAGTATGTAATAACAAATGTTTCTTAGTATCGGAATGATACCAAAGATCCCTTACATGTTAGCTCACGTAAAGCATATTAAGTACCTATCCCCAGTCTTAGTTGACCAAACCACTACGGGTTTGGGACGGCCTAAGCCACGGGTATGGGTGGTTTGGTATATATATATGTTGGTTTTCTATAAGGTCCCAAGATCAAATCAAGACATGAAATTATGTGTGAACACATCAACGGAGGTAGCGGAATACTCACATTGATCGGTAGAGTCGATTTGGAGACGATTCAAGCCCAAAAACGCACTGCCATGTAAGCCTACTGCATGCAGTCCACTGCCTACAAAAACAGAAAATTGAGTGAAGAAACGGAGCTCCTAGCTTCGTCGGATGGGTCCCGTCTCATGGTCGAACCTCCCTACCACCTTCGCAAGACTTGTAAGTGTGCTAGCACTTGATTTCTCACCATGAGAAACCACTCTTACTTCCCTTTAGCTCACGCCCAAACTGGTTCCAAACCAGTGAACACTTTGCTCAAATGGGCGTGAGAGAGGAGAGAAATTTGAGAGAGAAGAAGTGTGTTATGTGATTAAAATGATTTACCAAAAATCAATTTATATTTATGCCATAATTTATTAAATTAATAATAAATTTATGACACAACACATGCAATGGCTTAGAGTGTCAAACACTCAATTTCCATGCAATAACATTGAGTGCATAGTACACTATCTACATGCAAAGCATTAGAATGACATGTGTCATGTGGGCCCCACACGTTTCCAAATGAAAGTGGGCCCACGTGCACTCACGCGTTTGGTTCGATATTTCCGAAATACCGAGCTTACGTCGCGACGTTAATTAAATCGAATAATTGCGGCTAG
>SKCR01025890.1:0-19642 GCA_019454045.1 Zanthoxylum bungeanum | reverse complement strand
CTTTCGCAGTTTATTCTTTAAGTGAGCCAACTTGATGATTTCGTTTCAGAGAATCGGATCGGTGGGTCTAACCAACCTAGATGTCTCGATCACACTCTGTGATTACTTCGTCATACTCAACATGATATGGTCTTCTTCTTTTTTCTTGTCTCTTTCTTTTCATTTTTTTTACAACACTAATACTCGCCCATTGGTAGCTTTACGCTTATCGGTTATAGGCGGTCTATTTTTCTTTTTCTTTTCAGAGACTTTCTTGTTTCCAACCATATCATATATCGTAGCATAAGTAAACCAGGGTGGACATCCAGGCAAACGGTCATTCACCGATCCATCATCCCTTCGGCTAGTCATCTTGCCAACCACTCAGGTTTCCACTGTTGAGATCCCGTAATCAAGTGCTCGCAAGTCCAGCTGAGATCAATCCATTCAGAATACCGGATGAGAGCACGTCTCGCACTTATCGTTTCTAAAGCTTCTCCCTACACACAAACAATGTCATCACCGGACATATGTCTAACTATCAAAGATTTCTCTCTCTCTCATTTTTTCTCTTTTTTTTTCACTCATTCCACAGAATTCTTCCGTCATCTTCTGATAATGTGGGCTTTGCCCCTTGAGATCCATTCCCGAAACTCAAACTCATATGGGCCTCAGCCCCGGGACTCCTCTCCAAAACTAGCACAAATGTGGGCCTCAACCCTCAGATTACTACCCGCCTCTGTCACCAATATGGGCCTCAGCCCTATGATTATTACCCGAATCCGATACTGTGCTTTCGCTGTTTCTGAATGGCTTGTCTTTGCTGCTTTCTCTTTTCTTCTTCAAAACCTGTGAACACAAAACAAAACAAACACAAAAGGAATGCAAAATGGGTTACGTGTATGCATGCATGCATGTGTTTCTTATCCCGTCGGGTTAGGTCTTCGCCAATTCCCTTGGTGACTACTCGGTCTTTTCTTCCTCAAGTAAAGTACTGTTTTAATCTGTCCACGTCGATCGGCTCGGTGAACTCATTCTCCTCTAAATCTGGCAGTCTCACTGTCCCGTTTCCCATTGCTGAATGACTATCCTGTTTTTTCTGCTTGCTTCTTCTAAAAATTCACCGGGTTCGAAATATCGCTGAGTATCATAGTACCAAGGTTGAATACTTTTGTCAAATATACTTATGTTGCAGAGACTCAGGCAAGTTAACGAAATGAACATCTTTATTATCATTAAGAAAAGGTTCGAACAAATAGACAAAATCAATGTCTCTATTAATAAATGCTGGATCACAACTGAATAAGATCTGGGAGACAAACATCTCCATAAATTGCAACTTTATCTTCCATTGCTTTCTTATTTCCTTCGACCATCAATTTCTCCAGGTACAGTAGTTCTTCTTCCCATTCACTTCTCCCTTTTGCAACCTCTGTCTCATCACTGTCTGAGAGGTTTTCCCAAAGATCTTCCCTCTGCTTTATTTCACTTTTACCACTGTTGCCCCGTATCCCCGTGTAAGAAGTTTGGTAGTTGTGGGTTTGGAAGACAAGATTGTCGGGTAGGCCGGAGTCAATAATGTGGGTAGGTGGAGGTTTTCTGTGTGTGTTGGCTTGTTCTTTTTCCGAGTCTGGTATTTTATGGGAGTCGATGAGGTCCTGGATCTCATGCCTAAGGCGGGAGCATTTGTCAGTTTCGTGGCCTCTTTGCCGGTGGTAGTGATAGTAAAGGTTTAGCTTAAGGTAGCGTGGTACAGGGTTTGGAAGTGGTTTAGGTGTCAAGGGACTTAGGAATCCTTGCCTTTTCAGCTCTTCAAACACCTTTGACAAAGGTCTACCTAAATTGGAGAATTGCCTGTCCCTGATAGGGAAGATCTCAGAAGGAGGGAGTTTGGTCTCCAAAGGTTCCCCGAAGGTCTTTCCATTCTGATTGTACATCTCTCTGTTATCGGCTATACATAGTACGGTCAAACTGGCCACAACATTAGTCAGAAGTTGCAATATCTCAATAATTCCTGTTACTTTGGTCTCCAATTGATCCAGGCGGGATCTCTCGTTGGCTGACTCACTCATGTTGGCTGATGGTCTTTTGACAAGTCTTCCTCCAACCCAACGGGTATCTATGATGGCTTTTTAGAACACAAGGGGTTAGCATGATACGTGTATGCATGAGTGCATGTCATGTATGCGATGTATGGAATAAATAAGCTTATAAAAGAATTTGCACTAATTGGCCCATTATCATTTTAAAGTGTTCAATCATATTATTGCGCGGTGCAAACTTGTCCCAGTTGAAATGGCCCAACAGGTTTACACTTCGCTATAACATAACCAAATAACTTCAAATGATAAAAGGCCTATACATAAAATGGCCCATCGGCATTTTAGAAGCCTTGGCCCAACTGTCAAAGGACACGAACTCGTCCCAGTTTAAATGGCCCAACAAGTTCATATCTCGTGACAAAAGGTCCAACTGGATCCAAATAACGATGGTCCAAAACACAAACAGAACAAGATAATTCAAGCATAAAGCAATAAGTTCTACAGAGTGGCCCACCAACATTTCAGAAGTTTTGGGCCTAATTGTCATAGGATACGAACTCGTCCCAGTTTAAATGGCCCAACAAGTTCGCATTTCTGACAAGAAGCCCAACTGTGTCCAAATGGTGATGGTCCACAAGCACAAGCACATAGACATAATTCAAGCATTAAAATAATAAATTCTACAAGGTGGCCCATCAACATTTTAGAAGCTTTGGGCCTAATCGTCATAGGATACGAACTCGTCCCAGTTTAAATGGCCCAACAAGTTCGCATTTCTGACAAAAAGTCCAACTGCATCCAAATGAGGATGGTCCACAAGCACAAGAAATAATTGCTATAGGCCATACAACCCCGGTCTACGCGTGGGTTCGTGGGAGTATAGACAACGACTCTCGCTGGCGAAGGATTGCCCACAACTAGGTCTCCCCACTCAAGGGTTCGAGCGACCAAGTGAGCGAACCTTTTTTATACCCTAAAGTACGTGCCAACAAGTCATAGCGTGTGACTAACTGTCAAATGGATTTCTTGTTGCAGCTTCCCCATAGGGAGGGTGAAGTGAACTCTCTTAAATACCCAAGCCTCTTAGGCTCTTACCGCTTGGTGACAGGAATAAGCAACAAGTCCTCCAGATTAGTCTGTCACAACAGGCCAATGGTCATGATTATCTAGGTGCCTTCACAGCTTTTCCTTATAGAAAGGTAGTGAATGAAGGAATACACCAAACCATTACCTAGCCTTAAAATGTCTTTGATCAAACCCCCATTTTACCCAATGTAGACACGGTTAATTAAAGCACAAATCCAAACATTACAAGACAATATTTCGGGGCTGATTCTCTATCCCCAGTGGAGTCGCCAAACTGTGGGACACAGAAATTGGGCGACGCATGTTGTTCTAGGCTCGCGGCCTAGTTAGAAGTACGGAGTAGCCCGCGGGGAACTAAACCGGAGAATAATGGAGTCGCCACCCGGTGTGAACCGGGAAAATGAGATTTAAGGCCGCACTCACCCATCGCAAGGGAAGACCTCAAACCTTTGGGTTCGGAATGGTCACTTACTTATGTCACTTGTAATGAAAGGATTTGTGCAATAATTTAATCAAGCCTAAGTAACACCTATTTCCAAAAGTATTATTCTTCTAAGTTCATATGCACGAAAATAAAACTTACACCTAAATTTAAATATATCTTACATCTAAGTCTGCATGCTCGAAAGTGAATCAAAGTAGTGACAAACATACAACTTCATAAGGATATTGTAATCATGAAAGCGCAAGCGTACAATAATCACACAAGTGCACATAAAAGCGAATCAAATAATGGAGAACATGTAATTTCATAAACATACCATACTTATACATGCGGAAACAAAAACAAATAGCCATTACATATTCATGCGTAAATAAGAGAGTAAACTAGGTACATATGCAAAAAAGATAATTAAGGAGGCAATTAATCATTAAAGTAAACATGCTATGATGTGATGCAAAAGAAGATAACTAATATTGACACAAACATACACGTGGGCATTTTTCCAAGTGGTACGTGGAATTGTATCCCGAGTACAGATCATACTACCGTTCATTCGGAATCGGCTATGAAATTTATGTCCGGGTTTCCATCCTATATCCCACGAGAAATAATGCCCAAATGCTATCATAACATGGGTACACAAATGATAATAGATCGAGCTAAGACAAAGATAGATGATGCAATCAATAGATGAAAGACGCGGCAAATATCGTGGTAAAGGTAGCCTTTTAGGCTTTTCTTCCCCCAAATGGAGAACCTTTTAGTCCAACATAATAAGCCCATGCGCTTTTCATTACAATGCGTACAAAGATAAAGATAACTATATGGAACTTCGTAATGCATGCGTAAATAAAGCAATGATGTACAAAAGGATAAATGACATAGTAAGAAGCGCAGTAAAACTTCATGGTAAAGGCTTTTAACCCCTTGACATAGAGGACCTTTAATCCAACTTATCAAGCCCATGCGCACAATGCATATACAAAGTAAAGACAACGATATCGGACTTCGTGTATCCGATTGAACATATCTCAAATCCATCGAATACACATTATCCGGTGCGGCAAAGCATCGTGGTAAAGGATTTTAACCCCTTGACTTAGAGGACCTTTAATCCCACTTACTAAGCCCATGCGCAAACAACACAATACATATTTAACAAGTAAAGACAATGATATCGGACTTCGTGTATCCGATTGAACATATCTCACATCCAACCGAATATACATCATCCGGCGCGGCAAAACATCGTGGTAAAGGATTTTAACCTCTCAAAATAGAGGACCTTTAATCGCACTTACTAAGCCCATGCGCTAATAACACAATGCAAATAAGAATTAAAGACAACAATATCGGACTTCGTATACCCGATTGAACGTATCTCACATTCAACCGAATATACATCATCCGGTGCGGCGAAACATTGTGGTAAAGGATTTTAACCTCTCAAAATAGAGGACCTTTAATTGCACTTACTAAGCCCATGCGCTTTACTCGTCATTACTCAAACAAATAACATGCGGAAATCAAGTAGCGAATAATAAAGAAATCAAAACAACATAAAACAAATATGCGCCGTTTACTCAAGTGGTACGTGGAGTTGTATCCCGAGTACATATCATACTACCGTCCATTTGGAATCGGCTATGAAATTTATGTCCGTGTTTCCATCCTATATACCACGAGAGGCGACACATTTTTCATTTTATTCAAGGGCCACAACATACATCACTTCATAATACAGCTATCTACTCATGGGCCACAGCATGCATCACTCCACAATAATCATGCAAACGAAACTCAACAAACGATAAAAATATAAATGAAAATGAATATGAAAAGTACCCTCAGGTCTAACCTTTTATGTCGACTTTCGAACTCACGTTTCACGGTGATCGGAAGGGCCAAAACTCCGCAACTTTCTGGTTCACTGGTTCAACGCTTTATCTCGCTGTTTTGCTGTTTAAGCCGCTGTTTTCGCTCAATTTCGTTGCTGTTTTGCTGCTGATTTTCGATCATTGTGTTTGGTAATCTAGGTTACTGTTTTGGGTGTTTTAAGGGGGCTGTTTGTGGTGGTTAATTAAGGGATAAGGGGCCGCTATTTTTTGAAGGGTTTAGGAAGCAGTTTTGTCACTGTTTCATGCAATTTTTGGACTGTTTATTCGGTCGGTTTCAGGGGGTATGAGGCTTGAGCAGTGTGGGCTGAGAGAGTTAAAGATGCTATTTGTTAAGGTGCGTGAAGGGCCGATTACGTGTTGCGTTGAAGGCTGTTTTTTCGTTTGGTTTAAGGCAGTTCACGGTCGGTGTGTGTGTTTAGGGTTGCTTGTCTTCACGGCTGAGAGCTTATGGACTGTTTATGGCTTCAACGACGTGAAGGGCTAGGCAATATTGGTTGCTGTTTTGTGGTGTTTGGCGTGTTTGAAAGTGGCGTGTGTAAAGAGCTAGTTAAAGGATGTCGGTCAGGGCTTTATTGGAGATTTGTTGGTTCTTTGCTTGGTCGGTATGCTGGTTGTTTGTTGAAGGGTCGGTGTGGTTATTTGTGTTACTGTTGAGTGGCTCACAGGGCAGTGAATGAGGCGTGCTCACGTCGTTTGTGGAGTCGGTTGAGGTGAGTGGAAAGCAGTCTCGGCTGCTTGGGTGTTTATTTACTGTTGGCTTGTTTATTGTGGGTGGCTTGTATTTCGTTTGTGAAGGGTGTTGTCTATGGCTTGTGTTTGGCAAGGGTCGTGAGGTATATGGAGGGTGAGGGACCGAATGGTAAGGCAATGGGCAGGTGGTTAGGCGTTGTGAAGAGAGGAATTGTGGCGTTGTTCAGGGCTTGTTAGTGGGTTGTGGCTGCGCAGATGTCTAGGGTTTATTGTTATTTTTTGTGGTTCACATGTGCATGGCAGGTTACTGTGAGGCCGTGTGGGATTCTTTGTTTCAGTCGGTGGGTGAGGAGAGATGAGAAGGCTGTTTTGTTAACTTGGTTTATGTGTATGTTTGTTGTTTACGTGAAGGGCTGGTGATTGTGTGAGGCTGAGTGTGGTTGGTGGAGGGCTGGTGATGTGTGGACTTTTTAGGATTTTAGCGTGAAGTGCCGAGGGTTTCCTTGAGAGATGAGAGATGAGAGAGAGCCGATTGTTTAGAGAAGAGAATAGGGTTTTGGTTATTGCCGTGAATTAGCTAGGGGAATAGGGTTGCAGAGTGTGTTATATTTTATAGTGACAAGGTAGGGTTTGCATGGTTTATTCAAAAAGGAAAGGGATTAAATAATAAGAGAGTGATTTTATTTAATTATTTAAGGAAAGAAATTATGTAATTTAGGAGGGGATTATTTAAATTAGGGGAGTGATTTGTTTATTTTAGGAATTGATTTATTTAATTTTGGTATTAGATTTAATTAGATATTAATTTAATTTAATTTCAATTTAATTAGTTTTAATTTAATTTCAATTTAGTTGGTTTTAATTTAATTTAATTGGTTTTAATTTGTGACATGTATTTTAAATGTTTTTATTGTTTTTTTGGATTGGGCTTGGGTGAGATGGGCTTGGTGTAGTTTTGGGCCAAGGCTAAGGGTGTATTTTAATAACGGAGGTCCAACAAGCGAGCCTGAAGCTAAACAAGCGACTAAAATCTAACAAAAATAACGGTTCCCTTCCGACGTCCGTTTCTCGCGACTTCCGCGACTTAAAAGGTAGTGTCTCCAAATGAGACTCATCATAGGGACTTATATGCAAAAATGCAGTGCCTACAATGATGTCTACAGATCTTATAAGACTGCCAAGGATCTAGGATTCCCTGGAAAATAAATATATGATCGAAGATGCTGGTTCAAAGAAGTTCATTGTTGGGAAATTTCTGAAGTACCAAATGGTGGATTCAAAAACTGTTGTCAACCAAGTGTAAGAATTACAGATTCTTATCCATGAACTTGCGGCCGAAGGTATGACTCTACCGGTACAGTTTGCTGTCGGATCTATAATAGGGAAATTACCTCAATCTTGGAATGATTTCAAGATACATCTTAAGCATAAAAAGACTGATATGTCAATGGAGGATCTGGTTCTCAAACTAAGGGTGCAAGAAGATCACCTCAAGACTGAAGGGCAGAATGTTTCAGAATTTGAAGCCAAAGCGAATGTCATTGAGAGTGGAGGGGTGTCGAAGCCTAAGCCTCAAAACCAGAAGAATAAATGGAACAATAAAGGGAAAGATAAAAACCGGAAAGTTCTTGCTGCAAAAGGGAAGAATTTCAAGGGAATTAAAGGTATTTGTTGGGTGTGCGGGAAAATTGGACACCGAGCACTAGACTGTCGCCACAAGAAAGGAAATCCGGGTCCAAATGATAAGAACAGCAACAAACAAGCAAATATTGTTGAGGAAGAATTTGTTGGCATTGTTGTTTCTGAAGTGAATTTACTGACTGACAGTAAGGATTGGTGGGTGGATACTGGTGCAACAAGACATATTTGTGGAAACAGAAATATGTTTGTTACCTACACTCCTAACAATGGTGATGAAAAGTTATATATGGGCAATGCAACTGCTGCAACTGTAGCTGGAAAAGGGAAAATGGTTCTGAAATTCACTTACGGGAAATAACTTGCCCTTATGGATGTACTCCATGTCTCTGAAATAACCAAGAATCTTATTTCTGGTCCTGTATTAAGCAAGAAGGGTTTTAAACTTGTATTTGAATCTGACAAATTTGTTCTTACTAAGGGGGAACATTTGTAGGAAATGGCTACCTCTCTGAAGCGCTCTTTAAACTCAATGTAATTGCTGATGATGCTATTAATAATAAAATAAATAAGGCTTCTGTTTACTTGCTTGAATCTTCTATATTATGGCATGCTAGACTTGGTCACATTAACTTTAAATGTATGCATAGAATGGTCAATCTTGGCTTATTGCCTAATTGTACAAAAGATAATGTGCATAATGTGAAACATGTTGTAGGCACTGCATTTTTGCATGTGAGTCCCTATGATGTGTCTCATCTGGAGACACTACCTTTTTAGTTAAGGATATTACGGGACAGGATCGTCGGAGGGGAATCAGTGTTTCATTAGATTTTTATTCACTTGTTTAGCTCCAAGCTCGCTCGTTGGACCTCCGTTTTAAAGCACCTTTAGCCTAAAAAAACCCAGAACCATTTAACCTTGGCCCAAACCCACTCACCAAACCAACACAACACCTAGCCCACCTAATTCCCACGCCCATGGCCTCTAAAATACACCCAAATTAATTAAATATTAATTAAATTAAATATTAACTAAATAAAATATTAATTAAGTCATTTACCAAATTAAATAAGACATAAAATAATTATACCAAATTAAAATATTGTAACTTCCTAATCCAAAATATTATATACTAGATTAAAGAAAACATTAAATTAAATCATACCTAATTAAGATAAATCACAAATATTATATACCTTACTTAACCAATATCATGCCTAAACAAGATAAATCAAATATTCAACCTTCCTAATTCACCAAAATTTGTCCCCCCAATCAATCAAATCCTTTCCTTGTTTGACACCAAATCCAATCTATTCATTGTTAGACAAGAGGAAGCCCTAGCACTTGTCTATATAAGCAAGCCAAAACCAAAGTCATCCTCCACTCTCTCTCACACGGCAAAACCCAACAAAAAAGAAGAAGCAACAAATAAACCTATCTCTCACAAATCAAACACCCTGAAACAAACCCTTCTCTCTCCACATACCCTACAGCCCACAACAATCAATCGGCAAAAAAACAAACACAGCCACTGCACGCATCAACACTTTACCAGCCCTCGGCAGCCACAAATATCAACAGTTCACCAGCCCTCGGCAGCCACAAAGCCACACAGCCCCATGCACTAGCCACAAACACCCTTACAAACAAACCCTCATCTCGCCACAAAGCCACACAACCCCATTCACGAATACAGCAGCCCCTTTCCACCGAAAACAGAAGCCCATGCACCCCCCTAAAACACGCCTGGACAGCCCCCTAAATCACATAAAACTGAAACTAAAAAACTGCAACCCAAGCCTCCTTAAACAACCGAAAAATACAGCCCTTAGACCCCTAAAAAACGCAAAAACAGTAGCTTTGAAGAACTGAAATAGTAAGCAGAAAATACAAAGAAAACAGCAGCAAAACGGAGGTCAAACATCAAGCAAAATAGCAAGCAGTGAGATAAGTGTTGGACAAAAATGACCCATAGCGTCACTATTTGTACAGATCATGGTGTTGTTGTACAAATTAACTATGTGACAAAAGAGATTGCACTCTTATCATTTGTGATTAGATCACCTAGATATATAAATGATGAGAGGTCCCTATGATTTGTTCCTGGACGGAGAATGATATGAGACAGTATCAGTCCACGAAGGATAAATCATTAAACATCCTTCGTCAGAGCATTATCGAGATTGGACATCGATGAATGCGTAAAAGACTAGTATTACACTTGTGCGCGTTTGTGAGAGCACAACGACATAGTTCTCATATATTTGGGTATAGGATACTCATGCAAGTGTAATAGGAGGTTGTGTTTCACCGATGGTATGGGAAACAGCTTCGCTCTGGATAGACCCCTCGGAATTCCATTGGTAGTATGACTGCGTGTCTATGGAATTCCAAAATCAGGGTAGGTGTATTTGGTCTTAACCTGAGACTTGCACCGCTAATGCATACGACAATCAATATACTTTGGTTGAGGTCGTCCAGGGCTTTAACCGGTTCCTGTGTACGCCAATTCTGGGTATATCGAGAATCGTAGTGTGTTGGGTGTGATGTCGAGACGGAAGTGTCACTCCAGTCATATGGAGTTGATGATCGCCCAGGGATACAGAACTGGCTCTCTATATAAGGTTGCAACCGTCGGGATAATATGACTTGGTCATGATTATCCGATATTAAAGAGACTAGTTGCTCGTAATCCGATATATGCTTCGTACGGGGCAGACACTGTACCAGCCCCAGGCCTCGCATGTGATCATCCGATACTGGACAGAAATACGCAATACTACGGTATACTACGCCTGATACAGATCCTTTATTCCTGTAAGGATATTTCCGGAAAATTGGGTAGGCATGGCACTTTGCTAGAGGCCAACATTGTCTTGTAAATCGGTATAAACGTAGTACGAGGTACTTACGTGTTTGGATAGTCCGACGACCAATTTGACTGCCAAAATATCCGGGGATCTCATGGGTCGCTTCTCAAAGATTCACCGATGACGTATGACTCGCACTTATATTAATCTGGGATTAATAAGATGAGAGAGAATATTGATCTGGGATTAATTGCGGAGATATTTTATCTGGGATAAAATACCATTAAAGAGAGATAACGATTAATTTAGAATTAATCGGTAAATTAATATATTTGATATATGAAATGAAATTGGATTTCGACGCGGAATTAAAATTAGATTTTTAATTCGGGCGAGCGAATTAATTTTGAATTAATTCGTTAGCGACGTGAATAGTGATTTCGCTAGGCGTAATCATTTAATTACGACGCAACGAAAAATTCGTTAATTTAGAATTAGCGAATCCGAGCCCGAGATTATTTGCGAGCGCATTCGCATTTCGAATTCGAGTGCGGCACGCAAGTCAAATCAAGTGTCAAATCGCTAGTCGCATCTAGCGTCACATCAAGCGTCAAATCATGTCACTTTGAGTGATGTGACAATTGATTAGATTGATTGATTGAAGAGACTTGATGTGAGTGGTTGGAAAACAACTTTTTGAAAGTTGATAGAAATATAATCTATTTTATTTGGTTTGACTTTTTGATAGCCAAAAGTTTTGTATATGCTTTATATATTTTTTGAAAATATATAAGAAAGTTATATACAATTTTCCAACATACTTTTCACTTCTCTCTCTCACCATTTCTCTCCATTTCTCACGCCCTTAGAGGGCTGATTTCTTCTTCAATTTGGACAGTGGACTGCCGAGCAAACCAAGAGGAAAAAGGGAAGCAAGTGTGATTTTGTGGTAAAATCGAGAGTGCTAGCACACACCGGGATCAATGCGAATGTGATAGGGAAGCTCACCCATGAGCCGGAAATCGTTCGACGAAGCTTGGAGCTTGTTCGAGGACCTCAAAATGGCGCAAAATAGAAGCACAAACTGCTGTAGTTCACGCCTAAGAGTAGTGGGCAGTGAGCAAAATTTTTGATGATTTGTTGCCTCCGCGTCGCTCAACCGATCGATGTAAGTATTCCGCGACTTTCTCGATTTGTATTCGCATTTATTTCATGGCTTGTATTCGATTCTATGGACCTAGAAAGTCCAACAATAAGACGCTAAACCAGTGAACCGGAGAAGTTGAGGAGCTTTAACCCTTCCGATCTCCGTGAAACGTAAGTCGGAAAGTCGGCAAAAAAGGTTAGACCTGAGGGTATTTTTCACACTTATTTTCAGTTTTATCTTTATTATTTATTGAGTTTTGTTCGCATGATTACTATATTAAAATGCATGTTGTGGCCCTTGAGTAGATAAAAATACATGTATTGTAATATGATGTATGTTGTGGCCCTTGAATAAAATGAAAAGTGTGTCGCCTCTCGTGGTATATAGGATGGAAACCCGGACATAAATTTCATAGCCGATTCTGAATGGACGGTAGTATGATCTGTACTCGGGATACAACTCCACGTACCACTTGAGTAAACGGCACATATTTTGTTTTATGTTGCTTTGATTTGTTTATTATTCGCTACTTGATTTCCGCATGTTATTTGTTTATGTAATAATGTGATCGAGCGCATAGGCTTAGTAAGTTGGATTAAAGGTCCCCTATTTTGAGAGGTTAAAATCCTTTACCATGATGCTTTACCGCACCGATTGATGTATATTCAGTTGAATGTAAGATGTGTTCAATTGGGTATACCAAGCCGATATTATTGTCTTTATTTTTTATATGCATGATGTGATCGAGCGCATGGGCTTAGTAAGTTGGATTAAAGGTCCTCTATTTTAAGGGGTTAAAACCATTTACCATGATGTTTTGCAGCGCCGGTTGATGTATATTCGGTTGAATTTAAGATGTGTTCAATCGGGTATACGAAGCCGATATTATTGTCTTTATTTTTTATATGCATGATGTGATCGAGCGCATGGGCTTAGTAAGTGGGATTAAAGGTCTCATATTCTGAGGGGTTATAATCTTTTACCACGATGCTTTGCCGCGTCGGTTGATGTATATTCGGTTAAATGTAAGATGTGTTCAATCGGGTATACGAAGTCCGATATCATTGTCTTTACTTTTTATATAAGTATTGTGTTGATTGCGCATAGGCTTAGTAAGTGCGATTAAGGTCCTCTATTTTGAGAGGTTAAAATCCTTTACCACGATGCTTTGACGCGCTTTTAGCCCGCTATTATTTATTAGATGTCATCTATTCATTCGTTCATGTATGTGTCATGTTGTTTACTGCATTTTGGAGGTCGCTACTGTGACCCCGTTCGAACGCGTTTCAGAACGCCACACAAACGCATGTTTTCTATCTGGTCCCATTCGAATGTGTTATCAAACGCTATACGAACGTGAACCTTATGTTTACCGTTCGAACGTGTATACGAACGCCGCACGAATGCCCACGGTAAACAGGTCCTCCTGCATCACATCACGACATGTCTCTCTTAGCATATAGTTATCTCTTTTTACCTTATGCATTTGTATTATCTCTTTAGTTATCTATTTCTATTATGCGTTTAAGTGTATTTCCTTAATATGCATGCTTATATGAAGGCTATGTGTTTGCGCTTCTGTGCCTACCAATGTGAAATTGTATGTCTTCCGTATGTCTATTTATCTTTATGCATGAATTCAGACATAGATTATATACAAATAGGTTGTATGCAAGCATGAAAATGTGTTATATGTAAACTTAGATATGAGCTTTGTACCTATGCATGCAAACTTAGGAGTGACTTATCCTTGGAAATATGTTGCTTAGGCTTGGTTAGATTATTGCACAAATCACTTTATTACAAGTGGCATAAGTAAGGGACCATTCCGAACCCAACGGTTTGAGGTCTTCCCTTGCGAGGGGTGAGTGCGGCCTTAAATCTTTATCCCGGTTCACACCGGGTGGCGACTCCATTATTCTCCGGTTTAGTCCCCCGCGGGCTACTCCGTACTCCCAACTAGGCCGCGAGCCTAGAACAGCATGCGTCGCCCCAGATCCTGTGTCCCACAGTCTGGCGACTCCACTAGGGATAGAGAATCGGCCCCGAAATAATGTCTTGTAATATTATGATTTGTGCTTTAATTAACTGTGTCTACTGTGAGTTAAAAGGGGTTTAATGAAAGGCATATTGTTTAGGCTGGGTAATGGTTTGGTGTCTTTCTTCATTCACTACCTTTCTATGAAGAAAAGCTGTGAAGACACCTAGATAATCATTTACTTGTAGCCTATTGTGATGGACTAATTTGGAGGACCCGTTGTTTATTCCTGTCACCAAGCGATAAGAGCCTAAGAGGCTAGGGTACTTAAGAGAGCCTCGCTCCACCCTCCCTCTGGGGAATCTACAACGGGAAATCCATTTGACAGTCAGTCACTTACCATAGCTCATTGGCACATACCTTAAGGTATAAAAAAAGGTGCGCTCACTTGGTCGCTCGAACCCTTGAGTGGGGAGACCTAGTTGTGGGCAATCCTTCACCGGCGAGAGTCTTTGTCAACACTCCCACAGACCCACACGTAGACCGGGGTTGTATGGCCTATAGCAACTATTTCCTTGTGCTTGTGGACCATCCTCATTTGGATGCAGTTGGACTTCTTGTCAGAAATGTGAACTTGTTGAGCCATTTAAACTGGGACGAGTTCGTATCCTATGACAATTGGACCAAAAGCTTCTGAAATGTTGAATGGCCACTCTATAGAAATTATTTCTGTATGCTTGTGTTTGTAGGAACATTATCATTTGGATACGGTTGGACTTCTTGCCATGAGATGTGAACTTGTTGGGCCATTTAAACTGGGACGAGTTCACTCATATGACAGTTAGCCCAAAAGCTTCTAAAATGATGATGGGCCGATTTATGTGAAAATTTTAATAAGTTGATATATTCCTTGTATCACATGCATCTCATTCATTTCATGCATACACGCATCATGTTAATTCTTGTGTCTAAAAGCCATCATAGATTCCCGTTGGGTTGGGGAAGAGTGAAGACTCACCAAAAGACTGGTAACAGATATGAGTACGTCTGATAACGAGGTATCCCGGGTAGATCAGTTGGAAAACAGTTTCGCCAAGATTACCGAACAGTTGTAAGCCTTGACTACCACCATGGCAAATATGGTTGTACCCCGTGTTGGGGGAAATTCTGAGAATGTGAGGCGCGAGGAGCCTCTGAATGGGTTGGGGGATGATATCCCCACTTTTGATGATGACATGGCAGAGTATGCAACAAGCAGAGTGATTGGGTCTCAGGCAGAATTTCAGAAGCTCCGGGATCATGTTGAAACAGTTACCCGCAAAATGAGGGGTAAACATGAAGAGTTGTTAGATTATGAGGCAATGACCTTCGGAGAACAGCTGCCAGCTCAGTTTAAAATGCCCGACATGGCCAAGTTTAATAGGAATGGAGACTCGAGAGTCCATCTGCAGCAATATGTCTCAGTCATGAGTTCAGTGGGCCTATCACGCGCCAGGTCCAAAAGATGTTTGGGATGTCACTCGAGGGGGCACCTGTGGTTTGGTATCATAGCCTTGAAAAGAAGGTTAAGGAAGATTGGAGAGAACTAGCTGATGCTTTTCTGAAGCAATATGTTACAGACTTAGAGATTGACTTGTCACTCCGTGATTTGGAGAACACTAAACAGAAGCTAGAGGAAAGTTTCAAAGAGTATGTGCATCGCTGGAGAAGCCAGCTTTTGAAAATGCAAACTCGGCCTTCAGAGAAAGACCAAATTAAGATGATTATCAAGGGCACCAAGCCCTCTATTTATGGTAAGCTGAGGAGGATGACCTCCATGATTACTGATTTCCGATAGTTGAGAGAGACTGTTATGGATATTGAAGAAGAGGAGGCTGAAAATAAAAAGTTTTATGGCCAGAATAGAAGAACTTTTGGGGGGCATTCTGAGACTAAACCCGCTACTGCCGAGGTTGCTGCCATCAAGAACCGGCATTTCTCTAACCTGGGGAAGCCGTTATCTAAGGTGCTTGAGAAGTTGAAGGGACAAGGACTCTTAAAACCCTTAGAGCCTAAACCACTTCCAGATCCTATACCACCCAACCTTGACCTAAGCCTGTATTGTCACTTCCATCAGGGGAGAGGCCACGAAACTGACAACTGCACCCGCCTTAGGCATGAAATCCAAAACCTCTTTGATGCCCATAAAATACCCGATCCTGAGAAAGAACAACCCAACACATATTGGAACCCCCTACCAAATTACCACTCCGTTCCACCACCCACCTACATGATCAACTCTGGATTGCCCGAAACTTTTGTCCTCCAAACCCTTAACCACCAAGCTTCTTACATGGAGATAGAGGATGACAGTGAAGAACCGTAGGTCAAGAAATGAGGCAATGCTACGAATGATGAAGTTGTTCCTCCTAGTTTATTTGATCTTGCATTTTTAATATAGACATTGATTTGGTCTACCTGTTCGAACCTTAAATTTCTAAATGATAAAAGACGTTCATTTCGTTTACTTGCCTGAGTCACTCCCTCCAACCTGCAACATGAGTATGTTTGACAAAATCATTCAACCCTGGTACTATGATACTCAGCGATGTTTAGAACACGGGGAATTCCCGAAAGAAGCAAGCATAAGATAGGATAGCCATTCGGAAAATGGGGAACGGGGCAGTAAGACTGTCAGGTTTGGAGGGGAATGAGTTCACCGAGCCAATCAATATGGATAGATTGAAGCAGTATTTTGCCTGAGGAAGAAAAGGCCGAGCGATCACCAGGAGGACTGGCAGAAGACCTAACCCAACGGAATAGAAAATTCATTAATGCATGCATGCATACACGTAACATATTTGCATCCTTTTGTGTATGTTCTGTTTTGTAATAACGGGTTTCAAAGGAGAAATATAGAAAGCGTCAAATGCAAGCCAACCAGAAGCGGCAACAATACAACGTCAGCAGTTTTCAGGAATGAATCACAGGGGCGAGGCCCATATCAGTATCAGTTGGGGGCGAGGCCCACATCAGTATCAGTCTGGGGGCGAGGCCATATCAGTATCAGTTGGGGGCGAGGCCCACATCAGTATCAGTTTGGGGCGAGGCCCATATTAGTATCAGTCTGGGGGCGAGGCCCATATCAGTATCAGTTGGGGGCGAGGCCCACATCAGTATTAGTTGGGGGCGAGGCCCATATCAGTATCAGTTGGGGACGAGGCCCACATCAGTATCAGTTTGGGGCAAGGCCCATATCAGTATCAGTCTGGGGGCGAGGCCCATATCAGTATCAGTTGGGGGCGAGGCCCACATCAGTATCAGTTTGGGGCAAGACCCATATCAGTATCAGCTGGGGGCGAGGCCCATATTAGTATCAGTTTGGGGCGAGGCCCATATCAGTATCAGTTTGGGGCGAGGCCCATATCAGTATCATCAGCTGGGGCCGAGGCCCATATCCGTATCAGTTTGGGGCGAGGCCCATATCAGTATCGGTCTGGGGGTGAGGCCCATGTCAGCATCAATTTGGGGATGAGTCCCAGGGCCGAGGCCCACATCAGTAACAGTTTGGGATGAGTCCTAGGGCCGAGGCCTACATCAGTATCGTTTTAGGGATGAGTTCCGAGGGTCACGGCCCACATCCGCATCGGTTTGGGGGCGAGGCCCATATCAGTATCAGTTTGGGGTCGAGGCCCACATCAGTGTCAGTTTAGGGGCGAGGCCCACATCGATATCGGTTTGGGGGCGAGGCCCACATCAGCACCATGAATCCATACATACATGCATACATATCACATACATATAATTTTTGTTTTCGCAGGATTGTAGCGGCAAATACCACCTCATCAAGTAACGGTTCAAAAATGAGCCACATTCTCGGACAGTACGGTTCAGAAATGGACCGTTACCACAACAGAGGCCGAAAATGGCACTCCAAAATAGAGCACACACAACAGATGCCGAAAATGGCACTCCAAAAATGGAGCACACACAACAGATGCCGAAAATGGCGTTCCAAAATGAAACACACACAACAGATGCCGAAATTGGCACTCCAAAATAGAGCACACACAACAGATGCCAAAAATAGCGTTCCAAAATGAACACACACAGCAAAAGCCGAAAATGGCGCCCCAAAATGGGGCACACATAACAGATGCCGAAAATGGCATTCCAAAATGGAGCACACATAATAGATGCCGAAAATGGCATTCCAAAATGGCACACATAACAGATGCCGAAAATGGCATTCCAAAATGGAGCACACACATAGACGCCGAAAATGGCACTCCAAAAATGGAGCACATACATCAGATGCAGAAAATGGCGCTCCAAAAATAGAGCACAGTTCGAAAATGGACCACCAGATCAACTCAGTTCGAAGCAACAGGCAAGCTAGGTGGCAGCTGGCGAGCCAGGTAAGTGAAAATGCATTGCATAACTTTGATAGGATTGTCACTGTTACAAATTACACAAGTCCCATCAAAGTGGGGGCGACTGTAGGCACTGCATTTTTGCATGTGAGTCCCTATGATGAGTCTCATCTGGAGACACTACCTTTTTAGTTAAGGATATTGCGGGAAACAGTCGTCGGAAGGGAATCGATGTTTCATTAGATTTTTATTCACTTGTTTAGCTGCAAGCTTGCTCGTTGGACCACCGTTTTAAAGCACATTTAGCCTAAAAAAACCCAGAACCATTTAACATTGGCCCAAACCCACTCACCAAACCAACACAACACCTAGCCCACCTAATTCCCACGCCCATGGCCTCTAAAATACACCCAAATTAAATTAAATATTAATTAAATTAAATATTAACTAAATAAAATATTAGTTAAGTCATTTACCAAATTAAATAAGATATAAAATATAATTATACCAAATTAAAATATTGTAACTTCCTAATCCAAAATATTATATACTAAATTAAAGAAAACATTAAATTAAATCATACCTAATTAAGATAAATCACAAATATTATATACCTTACTGTAGGACACATGAACTGGACGACGCATGCTGTCCCGAGCTAGCGGCCCGGTTGGGAGTACGGAGTAGCCCGCGGGGGACTAAACCGGAGAATAATGGAGTCGCCACCCGGTGTGAACCGGGAAAATGAGATTTAAGGCCGTACTCACCCCTCGCAAGGGAAGACCTCAAACCGTTGGGTTCGGAATGGTCCCTTACTTATGTCACTTGTAATGAAAGGATTTATGTAATAATTTAATAGTGTTTAAGTAACACTTATTTCCAAGAGTATCATGCTTCTAAATTCACATGTACAAAATAAAACTTACACCTAAAATTACATATATTTCACATCTAAGATTGCAAGCTTGAAAGTACATCAAAGTAGCAACGAACATACGACTTCATTGGCATATTATATTCACGAAAAACACAAGCACACACACTAACCACACAAGCACACATGTGAGCACTTTTCCAAGTGGTACGTGGAATTGTATCCCAAGTACAGACTGCACTGCCGTCCATTCGGAATCGGCTACGGAATTTATGTCTGGGTTTTCATCCGATATATCACAAGAAATAATACTTAAATGCTATCATGACATGGATATATGAATTGTAATACGATACGTTGAGCCAAGACGAAGGTAAATGATGCAACCAATGGATAAACATGTTTTTCACTATGATGCGTACAAAGATAAGAATGACTATATGGGATTTCATAATACATGCATGAATGGTATAGTTGGCTTTATGTGAGAGTTGTGAGTATGTGCGTGAGTGCAAGGTGGCTTTATGACGTGAGGAGTTGTGCTTGTGGTAAGCGGCTTAATGGTAGGTGAATTGCGTGAATTGTTTGAGTGTGTGGGGACTGTTTGTATTTCAGGGCGTGAAGGCAATGGTAGGGAATTAGCGATAGTCAGTGGGTGAGTATTAGGTTAGTGTACTGGGCTGTATATGCGTGAATG
>SKCR01025889.1:0-19640 GCA_019454045.1 Zanthoxylum bungeanum | reverse complement strand
CACACACTGCCATTCATTCACGCATATACAGCCCAGTACACTAACCTAATACTCACCCACTGACTATCGCTAATTCCCTACCATTGCCTTCACGCCCTGAAATACAAACAGTCCCCACACACTCAAACAATTCACGCAATTCACCTACCATTAAGCCGCTTACCACAAGCACAACTCCTCACGTCATAAAGCCACCTTGCACTCACGCACATACTCACAACTCTCACATAAAGCCAACTATACCATTCATGCATGTATTATGAAATCCCATATAGTCATTCTTATCTTTGTACGCATCATAGTGAAAAACATGTTTATCCATTGGTTGCATCATTTACCTTCGTCTTGGCTCAACGTATCGTATTACAATTCATATATCCATGTCATGATAGCATTTAAGTATTATTTCTTGTGATATATCGGATGAAAACCCAGACATAAATTCCGTAGCCGATTCCGAATGGACGGCAGTGCAGTCTGTACTTGGGATACAATTCCACGTACCACTTGGAAAAGTGCTCACATGTGTGCTTGTGTGGTTAGTGTGTGTGCTTGTGTTTTTCGTGAATATAATATGCCAATGAAGTCGTATGTTCGTTGCTACTTTGATGTACTTTCAAGCTTGCAATCTTAGATGTGAAATATATGTAATTTTAGGTGTAAGTTTTATTTTGTACATGTGAATTTAGAAGCATGATACTCTTGGAAATAAGTGTTACTTAAACACTATTAAATTATTACATAAATCCTTTCATTACAAGTGACATAAGTAAGGGACCATTCCGAACCCAACGGTTTGAGGTCTTCCCTTGCGAGGGGTGAGTACGGCCTTAAATCTCATTTTCCCGGTTCACACCGGGTGGCGACTCCATTATTCTCCGGTTTAGTCCCCCGCGGGCTACTCCGTACTCCAACCGGGCCGCTAGCTCGGGACAGCATGCGTCGTCCAGTTCATGTGTCCTACAGTAAGGTATATAATATTTGTGATTTATCTTAATTAGGTATGATTTAATTTAATGTTTTCTTTAATTTAGTATATAATATTTTGGATTAGGAAGTTACAATATTTTAATTTGGTATAATTATATTTTATATCTTATTTAATTTGGTAAATGACTTAACTAATATTTTATTTAGTTAATATTTAATTTAATTAATATTAATTTAATTTGGGTGTATTTTAGAGGCCATGGGCGTGGGAATTAGGTGGGCTAGGTGTTGTGTTGGTTTGGTGAGTGGGTTTGGGCCAATGTTAAATGGTTCTGGGTTTTTTTAGGCTAAATGTGCTTTAAAACGGTGGTCCAACGAGCAAGCTTGCAGCTAAACAAGTGAATAAAAATCTAATGAAACATCGATTCCCTTCCGACGACTGTTTCCCGCAATATCCTTAACTAAAAAGGTAGTGTCTCCAGATGAGACTCATCATAGGGACTCACATGCAAAAATGCAGTGCCTACAGTCGCCCCCACTTTGATGGGACTTGTGTAATTTGTAACAGTGACAATCCTATCAAAGTTATGCAATGCATTTTCACTTACCTGGCTCGCCAGCTGCCACCTAGCTTGCCTGTTGCTTCGAACTGAGTTGATCTGGTGGTCCATTTTCGAACTGTGCTCTATTTTTGGAGCGCCATTTTCTGCATCTGATGTATGTGCTCCATTTTTGGAGTGCCATTTTCGGCGTCTATGTGTGTGCTCCATTTTGGAATGCCATTTTCGGCATCTGTTATGTGTGCCATTTTGGAATGCCATTTTCGGCATCTATTATGTGTGCTCCATTTTGGAATGCCATTTTCGGCATCTGTTATGTGTGCCCCATTTTGGGGCGCCATTTTCGGCTTTTGCTGTGTGTGTTCATTTTGGAACGCTATTTTTGGCATCTGTTGTGTGTGCTCTATTTTGGAGTGCCAATTTCGGCATCTGTTGTGTGTGTTTCATTTTGGAACGCCATTTTCGGCATCTGTTGTGTGTGCTCCATTTTTGGAGTGCCATTTTCGGCATCTGTTGTGTGTGCTCTATTTTGGAGTGCCATTTTCGGCCTCTGTTGTGGTAACGGTCCATTTCTGAACCGTACTGTCCGAGAATGTGGCTCATTTTTGAACCGTTACTTGATGAGGTGGTATTTGCCGCTACAATCCTGCGAAAACAAAAATTATATGTATGTGATATGTATGCATGTATGTATGGATTCATGGTGCTGATGTGGGCCTCGCCCCCAAACCGATATCGATGTGGGCCTCGCCCCTAAACTGACACTGATGTGGGCCTCGACCCCAAACTGATACTGATATGGGCCTCGCCCCCAAACCGATGCGGATGTGGGCCGTGACCCTCGGAACTCATCCCTAAAACGATACTGATGTAGGCCTCGGCCCTAGGACTCATCCCAAACTGTTACTGATGTGGGCCTCGGCCCTGGGACTCATCCCCAAATTGATGCTGACATGGGCCTCACCCCCAGACCGATACTGATATGGGCCTCGCCCCAAACTGATACGGATATGGGCCTCGGCCCCAGCTGATGATACTGATATGGGCCTCGCCCCAAACTGATACTGATATGGGCCTCGCCCCAAACTGATACTAATATGGGCCTCGCCCCCAGCTGATACTGATATGGGTCTTGCCCCAAACTGATACTGATGTGGGCCTCGCCCCCAACTGATACTGATATGGGCCTCGCCCCCAGACTGATACTGATATGGGCCTTGCCCCAAACTGATACTGATGGGGGCCTCGTCCCCAACTGATACTGATATGGGCCTCGCCCCCAACTAATACTGATGTGGGCCTCGCCCCCAACTGATACTGATATGGGCCTCGCCCCCAGACTGATACTAATATGGGCCTCGCCCCAAACTGATACTGATGTGGGCCTCGCCCCCAACTGATACTGATATGGCCTCGCCCCCAGACTGATACTGATGTGGGCCTCGCCCCCAACTGATACTGATATGGGCCTCGCCCCTGTGATTCATTCCTGAAAACTGCTGACGTTGTATTGTTGCCGCTTCTGGTTGGCTTGCATTTGACGCTTTCTATATTTCTCCTTTGAAACCCGTTATTACAAAACAGAACATACACAAAAGGATGCAAATATGTTACGTGTATGCATGCATGCATTAATGAATTTTCTATTCCGTTGGGTTAGGTCTTCTGCCAGTCCTCCTGGTGATCGCTCGGCCTTTTCTTCCTCAGGCAAAATACTGCTTCAATCTATCCATATTGATTGGCTCGGTGAACTCATTCCCCTCCAAACCTGACAGTCTTACTGCCCCGTTCCCCATTTTCCGAATGGCTATCCTATCTTATGCTTGCTTCTTTCGGGAATTCCCCGTGTTCTAAACATCGCTGAGTATCATAGTACCAGGGTTGAATGATTTTGTCAAACATACTCATGTTGCAGGTTGGAGGGAGTGACTCAGGCAAGTAAACGAAATGAACGTCTTTTATCATTTAGAAATTTAAGGTTCGAACAGGTAGACCAAATCAATGTCTATATTAAAAATGCAAGATCAAATAAACTAGGAGGAACAACTTCATCATTCGTAGCATTGCCTCATTTCTTGACCTACGGTTCTTCACTGTCATCCTCTATCTCCATGTAAGAAGCTTGGTGGTTAAGGGTTTGGAGGACAAAAGTTTCGGGCAATCCAGAGTTGATCATGTAGGTGGGTGGTGGAACGGAGTGGTAATTTGGTAGGGGGTTCCAATATGTGTTGGGTTGTTCTTTCTCAGGATCGGGTATTTTATGGGCATCAAAGAGGTTTTGGATTTCATGCCTAAGGCGGGTGCAGTTGTCAGTTTCGTGGCCTCTCCCCTGATGGAAGTGACAATACAGGCTTAGGTCAAGGTTGGGTGGTATAGGATCTGGAAGTGGTTTAGGCTCTAAGGGTTTTAAGAGTCCTTGTCCCTTCAACTTCTCAAGCACCTTAGATAACGGCTTCCCCAGGTTAGAGAAATGCCGGTTCTTGATGGCAGCAACCTCGGCAGTAGCGGGTTTAGTCTCAGAATGCCCCCCAAAAGTTCTTCTATTCTGGCCATAAAACTTTTTATTTTCAGCCTCCTCTTCTTCAATATCCATAACAGTCTCTCTCAACTATCGGAAATCAGTAATCATGGAGGTCATCCTCCTCAGCTTACCATAAATAGAGGGCTTGGTGCCCTTGATAATCATCTTAATTTGGTCTTTCTCTGAAGGCCGAGTTTGCATTTTCAAAAGCTGGCTTCTCCAGCGATGCACATACTCTTTGAAACTTTCCTCTAGCTTCTGTTTAGTGTTCTCCAAATCACGGAGTGACAAGTCAATCTCTAAGTCTGTAACATATTGCTTCAGAAAAGCATCAGCTAGTTCTCTCCAATCTTCCTTAACCTTCTTTTCAAGGCTATGATACCAAACCACAGGTGCCCCCTCGAGTGACATCCCAAACATCTTTTGGACCTGGCGCCGTGATAGGCCCACTGAACTCATGACTGAGACATATTGCTGCAGATGGACTCTCGAGTCTCCATTCCTATTAAACTTGGCCATGTCGGGCATTTTAAACTGAGCTGGCAGCTGTTCTCCGAAGGTCATTGCCTCATAATCTAACAACTCTTCATGTTTACCCCTCATTTTGCGGGTAACTGTTTCAACATGATCCCGGAGCTTCTGAAATTCTGCCTGAGACCCAATCACTCTGCTTGTTGCATACTCTGCCATGTCATCATCAAAAGTGGGGATATCATCCCCCAACCCATTCAGAGGCTCCTCGCGCCTCACATTCTCAGAATTTCCCCCAACACGGGGTACAACCATATTTGCCATGGTGGTAGTCAAGGCTTACAACTGTTCGGTAATCTTGGCGAAACTGTTTTCCAACTGATCTACCCGGGATACCTCGTTATCAGACGTACTCATATCTGTTACCAGTCTTTTGGTGAGTCTTCACTCTTCCCCAACCCAACGGGAATCTATGATGGCTTTTAGACACAAGAATTAACATGATGCGTGTATGCATGAAATGAATGAGATGCATGTGATACAAGGAATATATCAACTTATTAAAATTTTCACATAAATCGGCCCATCATCATTTTAGAAGCTTTTGGGCTAACTGTCATATGAGTGAACTCGTCCCAGTTTAAATGGCCCAACAAGTTCACATCTCATGGCAAGAAGTCCAACCGTATCCAAATGATAATGTTCCTACAAACACAAGCATACAGAAATAATTTCTATAGAGTGGCCATTCAACATTTCAGAAGCTTTTGGTCCAATTGTCATAGGATACGAACTCGTCCCAGTTTAAATGGCTCAACAAGTTCACATTTCTGACAAGAAGTCCAACTGCATCCAAATGAGGATGGTCCACAAGCACAAGGAAATAGTTGCTATAGGCCATACAACCCCGGTCTACGTGTGGGTCTGTGGGAGTGTTGACAAAGACTCTCGCCGGTGAAGGATTGCCCACAACTAGGTCTCCCCACTCAAGGGTTCGAGCGACCAAGTGAGCGCACCTTTTTTTATACCTTAAGGTATGTGCCAATGAGCTATGGTAAGTGACTGACTGTCAAATGGATTTCCCGTTGTAGATTCCCCAGAGGGAGGGTGGAGCGAGGCTCTCTTAAGTACCCTAGCCTCTTAGGCTCTTATCGCTTGGTGACAGGAATAAACAACGGGTCCTCCAAATTAGTCCATCACAATAGGCTACAAGTAAATGATTATCTAGGTGTCTTCACAGCTTTTCTTCATAGAAAGGTAGTGAATGAAGAAAGACACCAAACCATTACCCAGCCTAAACAATATGCCTTTCATTAAACCCCTTTTAACTCACAGTAGACACAGTTAATTAAAGCACAAATCATAATATTACAAGACATTATTTCGGGGCCGATTCTATATCCCTAATGGAGTCGCCAGACTGTGGGACACAGGATCTGGGGCGACGCATGCTGTTCTAGGCTCGCGGCCTAGTTGGGAGTACGGAGTAGCCCGCGGGGGACTAAACCGGAGAATAATGGAGTCGCCACCCGGTGTGAACCGGGATAAAGATTTAAGGCCGCACTCACCCCTCGCAAGGGAAGACCTCAAACCGTTGGGTTCGGAATGGTCCCTTACTTATGCCGCTTGTAATAAAGTGATTTGTGCAATAATCTAACCAAGCCTAAGCAACATATTTCCAAGGATAAGTCACTCCTAAGTTTGCATGCATAGGTACAAAGCTCATA
Organism: Zanthoxylum bungeanum; assembly: GCA_019454045.1. Classification (NCBI taxonomy): domain Eukaryota; kingdom Viridiplantae; phylum Streptophyta; class Magnoliopsida; order Sapindales; family Rutaceae; genus Zanthoxylum; species Zanthoxylum bungeanum. Next base: position 13,431 of record SKCR01025889.1, on the reverse strand, counting down.
TCTAAGTTTACATATAACACATTTTCATGCTTGCATACAACCTATTTGTATATAATCTATGTCTGAATTCATGCATAAAGATAAATAGACATACGGAAGACATACAATTTCACATTGGTAGGCACAGAAGCGCAAACACATAGCCTTCATATAAGCATGCATATTAAGGAAATACACTTAAACGCATAATAGAAATAGATAACTAAAGAGATAATACAAATGCATAAGGTAAAAAGAGATAACTATATGCTAAGAGAGACATGTCGTGATGTGATGCAGGAGGACCTGTTTACCGTGGGCATTCGTGCGGCGTTCGTATACACGTTCGAACGGTAAACATAAGGTTCACGTTCGTATAGCGTTTGATAACACATTCGAATGGGACCAGATAGAAAACATGCGTTTGTGTGGCGTTCTGAAACGCGTTCGAACGGGGTCACAGTAGCGACCTCCAAAATGCAGTAAACAACATGACACATACATGAACGAATGAATAGATGACATCTAATAAATAATAGCGGGCTAAAAGCGCGTCAAAGCATCGTGGTAAAGGATTTTAACCTCTCAAAATAGAGGACCTTAATCGCACTTACTAAGCCTATGCGCAATCAACACAATACTTATATAAAAAGTAAAGACAATGATATCGGACTTCGTATACCCGATTGAACACATCTTACATTTAACCGAATATACATCAACCGACGCGGCAAAGCATCGTGGTAAAAGATTATAACCCCTCAGAATATGAGACCTTTAATCCCACTTACTAAGCCCATGCGCTCGATCACATCATGCATATAAAAAATAAAGACAATAATATCGGCTTCGTATACCCGATTGAACACATCTTAAATTCAACCGAATATACATCAACCGGCGCTGCAAAACATCATGGTAAATGGTTTTAACCCCTTAAAATAGAGGACCTTTAATCCAACTTACTAAGCCCATGCGCTCGATCACATCATGCATATAAAAAATAAAGACAATAATATCGGCTTGGTATACCCAATTGAACACATCTTACATTCAACTGAATATACATCAATCGGTGCGGTAAAGCATCATGGTAAAGGATTTTAACCTCTCAAAATAGGGGACCTTTAATCCAACTTACTAAGCCTATGCGCTCGATCACATTATTACATAAACAAATAACATGCGGAAATCAAGTAGCGAATAATAAACAAATCAAAGCAACATAAAACAAAATATGTGCCGTTTACTCAAGTGGTACGTGGAGTTGTATCCCGAGTACAGATCATACTACCGTCCATTCAGAATCGGCTATGAAATTTATGTCCGGGTTTCCATCCTATATACCACGAGAGGCGACACACTTTTCATTTTATTCAAGGGCCACAACATACATCATATTACAATACATGTATTTTTATCTACTCAAGGGCCACAACATGCATTTTAATATAGTAATCATGCGAACAAAACTCAATAAATAATAAAGATAAAACTGAAAATAAGTGTGAAAAATACCCTCAGGTCTAACCTTTTTTGCCGACTTTCCGACTTACGTTTCACGGAGATCGGAAGGGTTAAAGCTCCTCAACTTCTCCGGTTCACTGGTTTAGCGTCTTATTGTTGGACTTTCTAGGTCCATAGAATCGAATACAAGCCATGAAATAAATGCGAATACAAATCGAGAAAGTCGCGGAATACTTACATCGATCGGTTGAGCGACGCGGAGGCAACAAATCATCAAAAATTTTGCTCACTGCCCACTACTCTTAGGCGTGAACTACAGCAGTTTGTGCTTCTATTTTGCGCCATTTTGAGGTCCTCGAACAAGCTCCAAGCTTCGTCGAACGATTTCCGGCTCATGGGTGAGCTTCCCTATCACATTCGCATTGATCCCGGTGTGTGCTAGCACTCTCGATTTTACCACAAAATCACACTTGCTTCCCTTTTTCCTCTTGGTTTGCTCGGCAGTCCACTGTCCAAATTGAAGAAGAAATCAGCCCTCTAAGGGCGTGAGAAATGGAGAGAAATGGTGAGAGAGAGAAGTGAAAAGTATGTTGGAAAATTGTATATAACTTTCTTATATATTTTCAAAAAATATATAAAGCATATACAAAACTTTTGGCTATCAAAAAGTCAAACCAAATAAAATAGATTATATTTCTATCAACTTTCAAAAAGTTGTTTTCCAACCACTCACATCAAGTCTCTTCAATCAATCAATCTAATCAATTGTCACATCACTCAAAGTGACATGATTTGACGCTTGATGTGACGCTAGATGCGACTAGCGATTTGACACTTGATTTGACTTGCGTGCCGCACTCGAATTCGAAATGCGAATGCGCTCGCAAATAATCTCGGGCTCGGATTCGCTAATTCTAAATTAACGAATTTTTCGTTGCGTCGTAATTAAATGATTACGCCTAGCGAAATCACTATTCACGTCGCTAACGAATTAATTCAAAATTAATTCGCTCGCCCGAATTAAAAATCTAATTTTAATTCCGCGTCGAAATCCAATTTCATTTCATATATCAAATATATTAATTTACCGATTAATTCTAAATTAATCGTTATCTCTCTTTAATGGTATTTTATCCCAGATAAAATATCTCCGCAATTAATCCCAGATCAATATTCTCTCTCATCTTATTAATCCCAGATTAATATAAGTGCGAGTCATACGTCATCGGTGAATCTTTGAGAAGCGACCCATGAGATCCCCGGATATTTTGGCAGTCAAATTGGTCGTCGGACTATCCAAACACGTAAGTACCTCGTACTACGTTTATACCGATTTACAAGACAATGTTGGCCTCTAGCAAAGTGCCATGCCTACCCAATTTTCCGGAAATATCCTTACAGGAATAAAGGATCTGTATCAGGCGTAGTATACCGTAGTATTGCGTATTTCTGTCCAGTATCGGATGATCACATGCGAGGCCTGGGGCTGGTACAGTGTCTGCCCCGTACGAAGCATATATCGGATTACGAGCAACTAGTCTCTTTAATATCGGATAATCATGACCAAGTCATATTATCCCGACGGTTGCAACCTTATATAGAGAGCCAGTTCTGTATCCCTGGGCGATCATCAACTCCATATGACTGGAGTGACACTTCCGTCTCGACATCACACCCAACACACTACGATTCTCGATATACCCAGAATTGGCGTACACAGGAACCGGTTAAAGCCCTGGACGACCTCAACCAAAGTATATTGATTGTCGTATGCATTAGCGGTGCAAGTCTCAGGTTAAGACCAAATACACCTACCCTGATTTTGGAATTCCATAGACACGCAGTCATACTACCAATGGAATTCCGAGGGGTCTATCCAGAGCGAAGCTGTTTCCCATACCATCGGTGAAACACAACCTCCTATTACACTTGCATGAGTATCCTATACCCAAATATATGAGAACTATGTCGTTGTGCTCTCACAAACGCGCACAAGTGTAATACTAGTCTTTTACGCATTCATCGATGTCCAATCTCGATAATGCTCTGACGAAGGATGTTTAATGATTTATCCTTCGTGGACTGATACTGTCTCATATCATTCTCCGTCCAGGAACAAATCATAGGGACCTCTCATCATTTATATATCTAGGTGATCTAATCACAAATGATAAGAGTGCAATCTCTTTTGTCACATAGTTAATTTGTACAACAACACCATGATCTGTACAAATAGTGACGCTATGGGTCATTTTTGTCCAACACTTATCTCACTGCTTGCTATTTTGCTTGATGTTTGACCTCCGTTTTGCTGCTGTTTTCTTTGTATTTTCTGCTTACTATTTCAGTTCTTCAAAGCTACTGTTTTTGCGTTTTTTAGGGGTCTAAGGGCTGTATTTTTCGGTTGTTTAAGGAGGCTTGGGTTGCAGTTTTTTAGTTTCAGTTTTATGTGATTTAGGGGGCTGTCCAGGCGTGTTTTAGGGGGGTGCATGGGCTTCTGTTTTCGGTGGAAAGGGGCTGCTGTATTCGTGAATGGGGTTGTGTGGCTTTGTGGCGAGATGAGGGTTTGTTTGTAAGGGTGTTTGTTGGCTAGTGCATGGGGCTGTGTGGCTTTGTGGCTGCCGAGGGCTGGTGAACTGTTGATATTTGTGGCTGCCGAGGGCTGGTAAAGTGTTGATGCGTGCAGTGGCTGTGTTTGTTTTTTTGCCGATTGATTGTTGTGGGCTGTAGGGTATGTGGAGAGAGAAGGGTTTGTTTCAGGGTGTTTGATTTGTGAGAGATAGGTTTATTTGTTGCTTCTTCTTTTTTGTTGGGTTTTGCCGTGTGAGAGAGAGTGGAGGATGACTTTGGTTTTGGCTTGCTTATATAGACAAGTGCTAGGGCTTCCTCTTGTCTAACAATGAATAGATTGGATTTGGTGTCAAACAAGGAAAGGATTTGATTGATTGGGGGGACAAATTTTGGTGAATTAGGAAGGTTGAATATTTGATTTATCTTGTTTAGGCATGATATTGGTTAAGTAAGGTATATAATATTTGTGATTTATCTTAATTAGGTATGATTTAATTTAATGTTTTCTTTAATCTAGTATATAATATTTTGGATTAGGAAGTTACAATATTTTAATTTGGTATAATTATTTTATGTCTTATTTAATTTGGTAAATGACTTAATTAATATTTTATTTAGTTAATATTTAATTTAATTAATATTTAATTAATTTGGGTGTATTTTAGAGGCCATGGGCGTGGGAATTAGGTGGGCTAGGTGTTGTGTTGGTTTGGTGAGTGGGTTTGGGCCAAGGTTAAATGGTTCTGGGTTTTTTTAGGCTAAAGGTGCTTTAAAACGGAGGTCCAACGAGCGAGCTTGGAGCTAAACAAGTGAATAAAAATCTAATGAAACACTGATTCCCTTCCGACGATCCTGTCCCGTAATATCCTTAACTAAAAAGGTAGTGTCTCCAGATGAGACACATCATAGGGACTCACATGCAAAAATGCAGTGCCTACAACATGTTTCACATTATGCACATTATCTTTTGTACAATTAGGCAATAAGCCAAGATTGACCATTCTATGCATACATTTAAAGTTAATGTGACCAAGTCTAGCATGCCATAATATAGAAGATTCAAGCAAGTAAACAGAAGCCTTATTTATTTTATTATTAATAGCATCATCAGCAATTACATTGAGTTTAAAGAGCGCTTCAGAGAGGTAGCCATTTCCTACAAATGTTCCCCCTTAGTAAGAACAAATTTGTCAGATTCAAATACAAGTTTAAAACCCTTCTTGCTTAATACAGGACCAGAAATAAGATTCTTGGTTATTTCAGAGACATGGAGTACATCCATAAGGGCAAGTTATTTCCCGTAAGTGAATTTCAGAACCATTTTCCCTTTTCCAGCTACAGTTGCAGCAGTTGCATTGCCCATATATAACTTTTCATCACCATTGTTAGGAGTGTAGGTAACAAACATATTTCTGTTTCCACAAATATGTCTTGTTGCACCAGTATCCACCCACCAATCCTTACTGTCAGTCAGTAAATTCACTTCAGAAACAACAATGCCAACAAATTCTTCCTCAACAATATTTGCTTGTTTGTTGCTGTTCTTATCATTTGGACCCGGATTTCCTTTCTTGTGGCGACAGTCTAGTGCTCGGTGTCCAATTTTCCCGCACACCCAACAAATACCTTTAATTCCCTTGAAATTCTTCCCTTTTGCAGCAAGAACTTTCCGTTTTTATCTTTCCCTTTATTGTTCCATTTATTCTTCTGGTTTTGAGGCTTAGGCTTCGACACCCCTCCACTCTCAATGACATTCGCTTTGGCTTCAAATTCTGAAACATTCTGCCCTTCAGTCTTGAGGTGATCTTCTTGCACCCTTAGTTTGAGAACCAGATCCTCCATTGACATATCAGTCTTTTTATGCTTAAGATGTATCTTGAAATCATTCCAAGATTGAGGTAATTTCCCTATTATAGATCCGACAGCAAACTGTACCGGTAGAGTCATACCTTCGGCCGCAAGTTCATGGATAAGAATCTGTAATTCTTACACTTGGTTGACAACAGTTTTTGAATCCACCATTTGGTACTTCAGAAATTTCCCAACAATGAACTTCTTTGAACCAGCATCTTCGATCATATATTTATTTTCCAGGGAATCCTAGATCCTTGGCAGTCTTATAAGATCTGTAGACATCATTGTAGGCACTGCATTTTTGCATATAAGTCCCTATGATGAGTCTCATTTGGAGACACTACCTTTTAAGTCGCGGAAGTCGCGAGAAACGGACGTCGGAAGGGAACCGTTATTTTTGTTAGATTTTAGTCGCTTGTTTAGCTTCAGGCTCGCTTGTTGGACCTCCGTTATTAAAATACACCCTTAGCCTTGGCCCAAAACTACACCAAGCCCATCTCACCCAAGCCCAATCCAAAAAAACAATAAAAACATTTAAAATACATGTCACAAATTAAAACCAATTAAATTAAATTAAAACCAACTAAATTGAAATTAAATTAAAACTAATTAAATTGAAATTAAATTAAATTAATATCTAATTAAATCTAATACCAAAATTAAATAAATCAATTCCTAAAATAAACAAATCACTCCCCTAATTTAAATAATCCCCTCCTAAATTACATAATTTCTTTCCTTAAATAATTAAATAAAATCACTCTCTTATTATTTAATCCCTTTCCTTTTTGAATAAACCATGCAAACCCTACCTTGTCACTATAAAATATAACACACTCTGCAACCCTATTCCCCCTAGCTAATTCACGGCAATAACCAAAACCCTATTCTCTTCTCTAAACAATCGGCTCTCTCTCATCTCTCATCTCTCAAGGAAACCATCGGCACTTCACGCTAAAATCCTAAAAAGTCCACACATCACCAGCCCTCCACCAACCACACTCAGCCTCACACAATCACCAGCCCTTCACGTAAACAACAAACATACACATAAACCAAGTTAACAAAACAGCCTTCTCATCTCTCCTCACCCACCGACTGAAACAAAGAATCCCACACGGCCTCACAGTAACCTGCCATGCACATGTGAACCACAAAAAATAACAATAAACCCTAGACATCTGCGCAGCCACAACCCACTAACAAGCCCTGAACAACGCCACAATTCCTCTCTTCACAACGCCTAACCACCTGCCCCTTGCCTTACCATTCGGTCCCTCACCCTCCATATACCTCACGACCCTTGCCAAACACAAGCCATAGACAACACCCTTCACAAACGAAATACAAGCCACCCACAATAAACAAGCCAACAGTAAATAAACACCCAAGCAGCCGAGACTGCTTTCCACTCACCTCAACCGACTCCACAAACGACGTGAGCACGCCTCATCACTGCCCTGTGAGCCACTCAACAGTAACACAAATAACCCCACCGACCCTTCAACAAACAACCAGCATACCGACCAAGCAAAGAACCAACAAATCTCCAATAAAGCCCTGACCGACATCCTTTAACCAGCTCTTTACACACGCCACTTTCAAACACGCCAAACACCACAAAACAGCAACCAATATTGCCTAGCCCTTCACGTCGTTGAAGCCATAAACAGTCCATAAGCTCTCAGCCGTGAAGACAAGCAACCCTAAACACACACACCGACCGTGAACTGCCTTAAACCAAACGAAAAAACAGCCTTCAACGCAACACGTAATCGGCCCTTCACGCACCTTAACAAATAGCATCTTTAACTCTCTCAGCCCACACTGCTCAAGCCTCATACCCCCTGAAACCGACCGAATAAACAGTCCAAAAATTGCATGAAACAGTGACAAAACTGCTTCCTAAACCCTTCAAAAAATAGCGGCCCCTTATCCCTTAATTAACCACCACAAACAGCCCCCTTAAAACACCCAAAACAGTAACCTAGATTACCAAACACAATGATCGAAAATCAGCAGCAAAACAGCAACGAAAATGAGCGAAAACAGCGGCTTAAACAGCAAAACAGCGAGATAAAGCGTTGAACCAGTGAACCAGAAAGTTGCGGAGTTTTGGCCCTTCCGATCACCGTGAAACGTGAGTTCGAAAGTCGACATAAAAGGTTAGACCTGAGGGTACTTTTCATATTCATTTTCATTTATATTTTTATCGTTTGTTGAGTTTCGTTTGCATGATTATTGTGGAGTGATGCATGCTGTGGCCCATGAGTAGATAGCTGTATTATGAAGTGATGTATGTTGTGGCCCTTGAATAAAATGAAAAATGTGTCGCCTCTCGTGGTATATAGGATGGAAACACGGACATAAATTTCATAGCCGATTCCAAATGGACGGTAGTATGATATGTACTCGGGATACAACTCCACGTACCACTTGAGTAAACGGCGCATATTTGTTTTATGTTGTTTTGATTTCTTTATTATTCGCTACTTGATTTCCGCATGTTATTTGTTTGAGTAATGACGAGGTAAAGCGCATGGGCTTAGTAAGTGCAATTAAAGGTCCTCTATTTTGAGAGGTTAAAATCCTTTACCACAATGTTTCGCCGCACCGGATGATGTATATTCGGTTGAATGTGAGATACATTCAATCGGGTATACGAAGTCCGATATTGTTGTCTTTAATTCTTATTTGCATTGTGTTATTAGCGCATGGGCTTAGTAAGTGCGATTAAAGGTCCTCTATTTTGAGAGGTTAAAATCCTTTACCACGATACTTTGCCGCGCCGGATGATGTATATTCGGTTGGATGTGAGATATGTTCAATCGGATACACGAAGTCCGATATCATTGTCTTTACTTGTTAAATATGTATTGTGTTGTTTGCGCATGGGCTTAGTAAGTGGGATTAAAGGTCCTCTAAGTCAAGGGGTTAAAATCCTTTACCACGATGCTTTGCCGCACCGGATAATGTGTATTCGATTGGATTTGAGATATGTTCAATCGGATACACGAAGTCCGATATCGTTGTCTTTACTTTGTATATGCATTGTGCGCATGGGCTTGATAAGTTGGATTAAAGGTCCTCTATGTCAAGGGGTTAAAAGCCTTTACCATGAAGTTTTACTGCGCTTCTTACTATGTCATTTATCCTTTTGTACATCATTGCTTTATTTACGCATGCATTACGAAGTTCCATATAGTTATCTTTATCTTTGTACGCATTGTAATGAAAAGCGCATGGGCTTATTATATTGGACTAAAAGGTTCTCCATTTGGGGGAAGAAAAGCCTAAAAGGCTACCTTTACCACGATATTTGACGCGTCTTTCATCTATTGATTGCATCATCTATCTTTGTCTTAGCTCGATCTATTATCATTTGTGTACCCATGTTATGATAGCATTTGGGCATTATTTCTCGTGGTATATAGGATGGAAACCCGGACATAAATTTCATAGCCTATTCCGAATGAACGGTAGTATGATCTGTACTCGGGATACAATTCCACGTACCACTTGGAAAAATGCCCACGTGTGTGTTTGTGTCAATATTAGTTATCTTCTTTTGCATCACATCATAGCATGTTTACTTTAATGCTTAATTGCCTCCTTAATTGTCTTTTTTGCATTATGTACCTAGTTTACTCTCTTATTTACGCATGAATATGTAATGGCTATTTGTTTTTGTTTCCGCATGTATAAGTATGGTATGTTTATGAAATTACATGTTCTCCATTATTTGATTCGCTTTTATGTGCACTTGTGTGATTATTGTACGCTTGCGCTTTCATGATTACAATATCCTTATGAAGTTGTATGTTTGTCACTACTTTGATTCACTTTCGAGCATGCAGACTTAGATGTAAGATATATTTAAATTTAGGTGTAAGTTTTATTTTCGTGCATATGAACTTAGAAGAATAATACTTTTGGAAATAGGTGTTACTTAGGCTTGATTAAATTATTGCACAAATCCTTTCATTACAAGTGACATAAGTAAGTGACCATTCCGAACCCAAGGTTTGAGGTCTTCCCTTGCGATGGGTGAGTGCGGCCTTAAATCTCATTTTCCCGGTTCACACCGGGTGGCGACTCCATTATTCTCCGGTTTAGTTCCCCGCGGGCTACTCCGTACTTCTAACTAGGCCGCGAGCCTAGAACAACATGCGTCGCCAATTTCTGTGTCCCACAGTTTGGCGACTCCACTGGGGATAGAGAATCAGCCCCGAAATATTGTCTTGTAATGTTTGGATTTGTGCTTTAATTAACCGTGTCTACATTGGGTAAAATGGGGGTTTGATCAAAGACATTTTAAGGCTAGGTAATGGTTTGGTGTATTCCTTCATTCACTACCTTTCTATAAGGAAAAGCTGTGAAGGCACCTAGATAATCATGACCATTGGCCTGTTGTGACAGACTAATCTGGAGGACTTGTTGCTTATTCCTGTCACCAAGCGGTAAGAGCCTAAGAGGCTTGGGTATTTAAGAGAGTTCACTTCACCCTCCCTATGGGGAAGCTGCAACAAGAAATCCATTTGACAGTTAGTCACACGCTATGACTTGTTGGCACGTACTTTAGGGTATAAAAAAGGTTCGCTCACTTGGTCGCTCGAACCCTTGAGTGGGGAGACCTAGTTGTGGGCAATCCTTCGCCAGCGAGAGTCGTTGTCTATACTCCCACGAACCCACGCGTAGACCGGGGTTGTATGGCCTATAGCAATTATTTCTTGTGCTTGTGGACCATCCTCATTTGGATGCAGTTGGACTTTTTGTCAGAAATGCGAACTTGTTGGGCCATTTAAACTGGGACGAGTTCGTATCCTATGACGATTAGGCCCAAAGCTTCTAAAATGTTGATGGGCCACCTTGTAGAATTTATTATTTTAATGCTTGAATTATGTCTATGTGCTTGTGCTTGTGGACCATCACCATTTGGACACAGTTGGGCTTCTTGTCAGAAATGCGAACTTGTTGGGCCATTTAAACTGGGACGAGTTCGTATCCTATGACAATTAGGCCCAAAACTTCTGAAATGTTGGTGGGCCACTCTGTAGAACTTATTGCTTTATGCTTGAATTATCTTGTTCTGTTTGTGTTTTGGACCATCGTTATTTGGATCCAGTTGGACCTTTTGTCACGAGATATGAACTTGTTGGGCCATTTAAACTGGGACGAGTTCGTGTCCTTTGACAGTTGGGCCAAGGCTTCTAAAATGCCGATGGGCCATTTTATGTATAGGCCTTTTATCATTTGAAGTTATTTGGTTATGTTATAGCGAAGTGTAAACCTGTTGGGCCATTTCAACTGGGACAAGTTTGCACCGCGCAATAATATGATTGAACACTTTAAAATGATAATGGGCCAATTAGTGCAAATTCTTTTATAAGCTTATTTATTCCATACATCGCATACATGACATGCACTCATGCATACACGTATCATGCTAACCCCTTGTGTTCTAAAAAGCCATCATAGATACCCGTTGGGTTGGAGGAAGACTTGTCAAAAGACCATCAGCCAACATGAGTGAGTCAGCCAACGAGAGATCCCGCCTGGATCAATTGGAGACCAAAGTAACAGGAATTATTGAGATATTGCAACTTCTGACTAATGTTGTGGCCAGTTTGACCGTACTATGTATAGCCGATAACAGAGAGATGTACAATCAGAATGGAAAGACCTTCGGGGAACCTTTGGAGACCAAACTCCCTCCTTCTGAGATCTCCCTATCAGGGACAGGCAATTCTCCAATTTAGGTAGACCTTTGTCAAAGGTGTTTGAAGAGCTGAAAAGGCAAGGATTCCTAAGTCCCTTGACACCTAAACCACTTCCAAACCTGTACCACGCTACCTTAAGCTAAACCTTTACTATCACTACCACCGGCAAAGAGGCCACGAAACTGACAAATGCTCCCGCCTTAGGCATGAGATCCAGGACCTCATCGACTCCCATAAAATACCAGACTCGGAAAAAGAACAAGCCAACACACACAGAAAACCTCCACCTACCCACATTATTGACTCCGGCCTACCCGACAATCTTGTCTTCCAAACCCACAACTACCAAACTTCTTACACGGGGATACGGGGCAACAGTGGTAAAAGTGAAATAAAGCAGAGGGAAGATCTTTGGGAAAACCTCTCAGACAGTGATGAGACAGAGGTTGCAAAAGGGAGAAGTGAATGGGAAGAAGAACTACTGTACCTGGAGAAATTGATGGTCGAAGGAAATAAGAAAGCAATGGAAGATAAAGTTGCAATTTATGGAGATGTTTGTCTCCCAGATCTTATTCAGTTGTGATCCAGCATTTATTAATAGAGACATTGATTTTGTCTATTTGTTCGAACCTTTTCTTAATGATAATAAAGATGTTCATTTCGTTAACTTGCCTGAGTCTCTGCAACATAAGTATATTTGACAAAAGTATTCAACCTTGGTACTATGATACTCAGCGATATTTCGAACCCGGTGAATTTTTAGAAGAAGCAAGCAGAAAAAACAGGATAGTCATTCAGCAATGGGAAACGGGACAGTGAGACTGCCAGATTTAGAGGAGAATGAGTTCACCGAGCCGATCGACGTGGACAGATTAAAACAGTACTTTACTTGAGGAAGAAAAGACCGAGTAGTCACCAAGGGAATTGGCGAAGACCTAACCCGACGGGATAAGAAACACATGCATGCATGCATACACGTAACCCATTTTGCATTCCTTTTGTGTTTGTTTTGTTTTGTGTTCACAGGTTTTGAAGAAGAAAAGAGAAAGCAGCAAAGACAAGCCATTCAGAAACAGCGAAAGCACAGTATCGGATTCGGGTAATAATCATAGGGCTGAGGCCCATATTGGTGACAGAGGCGGGTAGTAATCTGAGGGTTGAGGCCCACATTTGTGCTAGTTTTGGAGAGGAGTCCCGGGGCTGAGGCCCATATGAGTTTGAGTTTCGGGAATGGATCTCAAGGGGCAAAGCCCACATTATCAGAAGATGACGGAAGAATTCTGTGGAATGAGTGAAAAAAAAAGAGAAAAAATGAGAGAGAGAGAAATCTTTGATAGTTAGACATATGTCCGGTGATGACATTGTTTGTGTGTAGGGAGAAGCTTTAGAAACGATAAGTGCGAGACGTGCTCTCATCCGGTATTCTGAATGGATTGATCTCAGCTGGACTTGCGAGCACTTGATTACGGGATCTCAACAGTGGAAACCTGAGTGGTTGGCAAGATGACTAGCCGAAGGGATGATGGATCGGTGAATGACCGTTTGCCTGGATGTCCACCCTGGTTTACTTATGCTACGATATATGATATGGTTGGAAACAAGAAAGTCTCTGAAAAGAAAAAGAAAAATAGACCGCCTATAACCGATAAGCGTAAAGCTACCAATGGGCGAGTATTAGTGTTGTAAAAAAAATGAAAAGAAAGAGACAAGAAAAAAGAAGAAGACCATATCATGTTGAGTATGACGAAGTAATCACAGAGTGTGATCGAGACATCTAGGTTGGTTAGACCCACCGATCCGATTCTCTGAAACGAAATCATCAAGTTGGCTCACTTAAAGA
>SKCR01025888.1:0-19621 GCA_019454045.1 Zanthoxylum bungeanum | reverse complement strand
CTATACATGATCTCGAACTTGTCTTAAGAGCATCTCTTAATTATTCTTGTCTTACCCTAAACACTTTAACTATATATATGTTAGGGTTGGTGCTTGGAGTGCCAATCTGGATCGTATTTATGTCCGATTCATGAATACAAATAATTTCTTTTTTCCATAATATTACTTATTTATGGAAGTAGTTATTGCTTTTATATACATATTCGATCTAATTATGATTAGATTAAAACTAAATATGATTTAATGATATGTATATATTCGACAAAGACCCGATAATGTATTCTGTAGTGCGCAGTTACAAAGTAGTTTGTAATTGACATTAGGAAGTGTCACTACTAGAAGTATATTATAAAATAAAGTTCCTGGTCAAGATTTACTAACACGGGTCGGTTAGTAAAATCCGCTGAGACCAGTACATGTCGTATATCGAGACTTGATCCGATGGTTTATCTCAATGAACCATAAGTCTTGGGAGACTCGTATAGACGTGTAGGTGTTCATTTGATAAACATTGAATGACTCACCGAAGATTTCCAAATAGATGGTACACCAACGTCAATAGGAATCTTCTCGGGTCGAGTAGCATAGTGGTCATTCGACTTGAGATAACATTGTGGATATATAAGATATCCCCCACACTTTGATGGCAATCACGTCACCGATCTATTTAGATCAGACCTCCCCATGTTCGTTGGGTGTGGACTGATGCTTATGATATCCTGTGAGTATAAGATAGAATCTGCCAGTCCTGTGTACAAGGCATATGTATCTTGAACGTGTTTGTGATCTAGTAAATCCATGGTCGTGGTATACTTCGGAAGCGAGTTCCGAGTGTTATTTAGAGATCATAAATTTGAAAGTCGACTATATTATATCTTAGGGATTTGACGTTATTATCTATATCACCGGTATAATATTGATAGCCTGTGACAGAGGGATTATACGTATGCAATAACCCCGACTTGCATAGTTTAGCGAGATTATCTGTGGTCGTCATAATTCATGAGTGGGTGAATTATGGATACAAAATTGGATTCCGTGATGGATAAACCTAAACTCAGAGAGTCTCACAATATGAATTGTACTCGTTGAGCACTTGGACAATGAGTACACTTCATATATTGCCCCAAAGTTCATTTTTACCCTAGTATATAAAGTGAAAAAATTTTGTTTTCCTCTTTCATTAGAACCTTGGTCGAAACATCCTCCATGGAAAAGCTCCCAAAATATTTCTTGAAGAAACTTGAGAGAAAATGATGAAATCAAGAAGAAAGCTTAAAGAAATTAGGAGATTTTGAGGTAATCTTTAATATTCTTAAGCTTAGAAAGTTTGTTTCTTGTTCTTGAGCATCTAGAATAGTTCTAGGGTTTCTTCTTTTCTTATATTTTGGGGCTTTTTGATTTGGATGATGGATTTGGAGGCTAGATGCACGTGTGAAGTTTGATTGAATAATATTAGTGTAATATTAGTTCAATTTTGTCATTTGATGACTTGTTGTCATTCTAGAGTGTTATGAACACTCTTGTAACTCCTAGAATTATTCTTAGGTTCTTCATTTGTGGTGACTTTGGTTGGTGTATGTATTAATATGATTAATGTTGAGAAAAATGGATTTAAAGCATGAAAAATGATATTTTTGGTTCCCAAATCAGATCTGAAATTTCTATGATTTTGGTTATGAAAAGTATATTTTATAAATTTATTGTATGTATTTTAGGCATTGGAACAATTTTCGGAAATTATTTCAGAGTTGAAATATGCGAAAACGGCGAAAAACGACATTATTGGGTGAGTTTAGGGCTTACCAGGTGTCTGGTGTCCAAACAATGAATTGGCCACTATTTGGGCGGCCTTTGAACTTCCCAAGTACTATTGGGGCTGACCTGGGCAGCCCTCATGTTTATTGGTGGGTCGGTTCAGATAAAAACGTGTTTTATGCCATTTTACGGAAAAATATTTTCGTACAAGTTTTGCGATGTTTCTAACCTATTTATGTCGTTATTTGATATCGAATAAATATGTTTAGGTGAAATATGAATGAATTATTCATATTAGATATTGAGTAATTTATTTGGTAATTTTAAAAGTTTTTAAAGTTGCGATTTCGCCCGAGCCGCGAGCTTCTGTTACGCTCGAGCTAAAACACCAACAATATACACACACACGTATACATATATATTTGAACACAAACCAAAAATCAAGTACTCTTCGCATGAGTTACTTACCTGGCTTCACGTGTTGGGATTTATGTCCTAAAGCTTCGTGTATTGTAAATGGAATTATTTTTTTTGTAATAAAAATAAATGCATTATTCATTTTATCAAAGTTGTTTGATTTATATCGCATATTGTCCAATTGTCTTGTTTACATTGATTACTCTTGTACCTTTAGACTTAGTGTATGTTTGATGCACAAGAGGATTTAAGTCTAAAGTTAGTAATCTAAATAGTCCATAGAGAGCGAACAAGTAGGGTACTTTGTTTGTGGTTTATCTATAGATGTGGTCTATTATATACTTGTATGACGATCTTGATCTGGGATCGTTCATGTAGTGACATGGGAATGGAGGCACCTTGTATGATAAGATTATATAGGACTGGACTCAGATAAATACAAATTTCTTTTAATATTCGTTAACCGAAGAAATTCATTTTATCTAATAGATGGTCATATATGGATTCGATCTTAATCCTGAGTGTTATACGAACTCCTGCATAACAGGTTATGTCTTTTGATTTACTATGGTGAGGTTGGTGTTGCATTCCCGGCCAATAACTACGTATTTTTGGGATATGGTTTGGTATGTAGCTCAGAACGTTTTACATAAATATGGAATTCACTCATTCTTACGAGAAGCATATGAATATTTCTTTTAAGAGTTGATTCGGGACTTGAAAATTTGAGCGCTCAACTTTTCTATTACGAATAGAAAGTATTTTATATTCATAATTGTTATGAATTAATTGTTCATTATAGAATCAATGGTGCTTAAGAGACAAAATATTTAGAGGGGTTTAACAGACTTATGATCCGGCTCTATTTATGAGATATTCGTGAATGGCTATATCTATATGTAATGACTATATAGATGGACACTGAAGTTGTTCGGTTTATTTAATCCATCTACGGTAATGGGAATTCAACTTCGAGTTTTTAGTGGAATAACGCATAGTTAATAATTCGTAATATTTGATTAAAGAGTTTAATTAATATTTCAGAATTATTGGAGCTCAGAACCGTAGGTCCATTTGGTCCCCGTGCTAGCTTGATTAACTGTAGCAAACCTAATATAATTACATTGTCTAATTATATGCTCACATTATATTTATTTATATATTATTAATAAGATTAATAATATTTATTGTCACAAATGAAAACTATGTTAAATTAGTTTAACTTAATGTTTTCTAGATTTCTTTGATTATGAGATAATCAAGTTAGTAATAATTATGAGATAATTACTACAACATAATTGAAGGTAAATAAATCATTATTAATATATTGATTTTTATTTACCATTGGAGACAAAGCCATATGGTTTACCATGTCATCCAAGCAATTATGTCTATTAGGTGGCTTGGATACACCTAATAGTTTTGTCATTAGCTAATGCATTTTATGCTTTGGTATGGCTGTTGGACAATTATGACCCATAGCGTCACTATTTGTACAGATCATGGTGTTGTTGTACAAATTAACTATGTGACAAAGGAGATTGCACTCTTATCATTTGTGATTAGATTACCAAGATATATAAATGATAGAAGGTCCTTATGATTTGTTCCTGGATTGAGAATGATATGAGACAGTATCAGTCCACGAAGGATAAATCATTAAATATCCCTAGTTAGAGTATTATTGAGATTGGACATCGATAAATACGTAAAAGACTAGTATTACACTTGTGCGTGTTGTGAGGGCACAAACAACATAGTTCTCATATATTTGGGTATATGATACTCATGCAAGTGTAATAGGAGGTTGTGTTTTACCGATGGTACGGGAAACAGCTTCGCTCTGGATAGACCCCCTCAGAATTCCATTGGTAGTATGACTATGTGTCTATGGAAATCTGAAATCAAGGTAGGTGTATTTGGTCTTAACATGAGACTTGCACCGCTAATACTTACGACAATCATTATACTTTGGTTTTGGTCGTCCAGGGCTTTAACCGGTTTCTATGTACACCTCTTCTGGGTATATTGAGAATCATATTGTGTTGGGTGTGATGTCAAGACGGAAGTGTCAATCTAGTAATATGGAGATGATGGTCACATAGGATACGGTACTGGTTCTCTTAAGTACTGTAGTCATCGGGATAAAATGACAAGGTCATGTTTATCCGATTATAGAGACTAGTCACCAGAAATCCGACATGTGCTTCATACGGGGCAGACACAATTCCAGCCCCAAGCCTAGCACGTGATCATCCGATACTGGATCGACATACGCAATACTATGTATACTACGCGAGATATAGATCCTTTATTCCTGTAAGGATATTTCTGGAGAATTGGATAGGCATGGCGCTTTGCTAGAAGCCAACCTTGTCTTGTAAATCGGTATAAACATAGTACTAGGTACTTACGTGTTCGGATAGTCCTACGACCGAATTTACTGCCAACATATCCGGGGATCTCATGGGTCGCTTCCCGAAGATTCACCGATGACGTATGACTCGCACTTTTAATTAATCTGGGATTAATTACGGAGATATTTTATCTGGGATAAAATATCATAAAGAGAGATAATGATTAATTTGGAATTAATCGATAAATTAATATATTCGATATATTAAACGAAATTGGATTTCGACGCGGAATTAAAATTAGATTTTAATTCGGGCGAACGAGTTAATTTAGAATTAATTCGTTAGCGACATGAATACTAATTATGCTAGGCATGATTATTTAATTAAATTAGATTTAATTACGTCGCAACGGAAAATTCGTTAATTTGGAATTAGCGAACCCGAGCACGGGATTATTTGCGAGCGCATTTGCATTTCGAATTCGAGCGCGGCACGCAAGTCAAATCAAGCGTCAAATCATTAGTCACATCAAGCGTCAAATCACATGTCACTTTGAGTGATGTGACAATTGATTGATTGATTGATGTGAGTTGATGAGAGATGATGGAAAGTATTTAATGCTTTTTGGAGCCAAAATTTGTGTGTTGACTTTTTGAAAGCTTTTACACATATTTTTTTTTTGTATAAGTTTATTATTGATTTTGGAAATCAAATAAGAAAATACACATTTCTTCTTCTCTCTCCTTAGCTCATGGTTTTGGAGCCAAAAACCTTCTTCTCTCTCACGCCATTTCTGCCTTCTATTTCTCTGCAACTGTCGAATGATGAAGGAGAAATAAGATGGTGTTTTTGTGGCAAAAACATCAAGTGCTAGCACACTCTATGAGACATAACAAGGTGATAGGGCAGTGATTTTGTGAGCTTGGAATCCCCTTTGGAAGCTTGGAGCTTGGAGCATCAATGGAGGACCAAGATGGCCGAATTGAAGACTGAAAAACAGCCCACTGCCGAGCTTCATGGAGGAGGGCAGAAACGTTTTTGTCTTCACCGCATCGTCTCAACCGCTCGATGTAAGTATTCTGCAACTTCGTTGATTGTATTCACTTGTATTTTCATTGCTTGAAATGATATTGGGACCTTATCAAACACCAACAATGGCCTCCACATTTATGTGTTTGCCATTGAAAGAAAGCATTGAATGCTTAATGACAAAGCCATTGTCTTTAGCTTAACATTTCTTATGTTTTGGTATGGCATTCACATTTTTGTGTTGGCCATTGTAAGAAAGCATTAGATGCTTAATGACAAGGTTAGTTGGCTTGTGTAAGAGAATATAATCACTACCATTTCTCTCACTTCCTAAGGTTAACACTTTGCATTCATTCACACAATTTTTGTGAGAAAAAATTTGAGAGAAAATAGAGAGAGTTCTAGCATTCACAAGTGTTGTGAAATTCCTAAAGCCAAACACCATTGTGACATCTTAAATCTCTAAATAGTTTAGAGGTTTAATCTTTGTGAGTGAAGCCCACACTTCGGTTTGTTGGTTTCGAGTCATAGTTCGGAAGATAGAGTGGTTGATCCAAGTGTTGGACACCAAAGGATTGATCTTGGCTACTACAACAAAGGGAGAAGGCAAAGAAAATTTTGAAGATCCATACCAGACCCGGTGCCACCACAAGCAACTTCCGTCGTGCTAAGGAAAGTCGTTTCCTAAAATTGGCATCAAGAGCTTAAGGTTGAAAAGTTTTCTTAACCCTTTCTCTTTTTAAGTTTAAGTTTTAATAATTTATATTAGATATAAATTATTAATATGCATGTTGTGATGAGTAGGCACAATTAGATTCATGAGATGAATGGTTTTTATGTTTATGTGATGAATGTATTGCGTTGATCGTTAATTTTTCCGGCTCTTACTTTTAGTATTGGAAATGTAAGACCATAAGATCATATTCTTTCAAGTGTTGTAAGTTCATTTCTTTTGTAATAAGTCCATTTTGTAACTCAATTTGTAACTTGGAGGAGCCAATGTCGCGAATGACTCATTATGAACCTATTCCGCGAAGATCTCAACAACATACTATGGAGCAAGATTTGATGACCAAATGATGCCTTGGATTTATTGTACTAATTAGATTAGTAGTTTTGTTTTAAAAAAATAAGAGTTGTTTAACGTAATTTATGTATGTATATGAAAATTCATTCCGTTACGAGTCCGTATAAAAAAATGGGACCAAAACGGAGTCCGGAAGCTCCGGAACGGAGTAAATGAAGTTCTAGTGTTCGAACATCAGAGCGATAGCGTTCGAACGCCAGTAAAACGCAACTCAAACATTTGGCTACTGCCTGGAAACGTTTGAACGCCCAAAGAACGCTACACGAACGTTTTCAGCCCAGACCTGGGCATATATATGTGTTTTAAATTGTTTATTAACATGTCATATAGCCTATGGTTCCTACTCTTGCATTTTCACATGCCATAACATGTAGACAGGCATAATATTCAAGTCATAAAATATGATTTTATGTAAATTTAAAAGTTAAATTAGAATATAAGATGCATGTTAACGAATTAATAAGATTAATTAGTTTAAAGGTTTAAAAATTACGAATTCAAGTTTAAGAACAAATGGACATTATGAGTACATTTTTCCTTGGTATATCGGATGGAAACCCGGATATAAATTCATAGCCGCTTCCGAATGGACGGTAATTTGGTTTGCATTCGGGATATAATTCCACGTACCTTTGGAGTAAATAACGTACTTTTAATATATTAAATGGTTTATAGTCCATTAGTTGTTGAATTCTAAAATTAAAATAAGTGAACTAATTTTTTAAAAGTTAAATTGATTAGATCACTAAGAAAACTTGATTAAATTAGTTTAATTAAGTTAATTAATCATTATAGACTAATCGGGATTAGTGAATACAATTTTAAAAGTTAAAATTGGTTAGATCATTATATCATCAACTAGTATTAATTAAGGTTATGACTTTAGCCGAGCAGCAATCTAAGATTCATAAAATACTAGTGAGATAGAAACCTTATTTTTTTAATAGTGAGTGGGAGAGGGGTATACCACAATATATCCCGCGATCTCCATTAATATCCAGAAACGAGAGATTCAATAGGCGCCTCGAGACGGCTTTGCTTTCGTCCCCCTACGGATGGTGTCCTTTTTGGGTCAATATCAGGTTTGGATTCCGAAAGGATAGAGACTCTAGATGTATCTGGTGATTTGACCTACCCTACGGCGGCATTTCACTAGTTAAGTCCAAGGGTTCCGAAATAATGGGTCACACTCACAAAGGAATGATTAAGTTGTTAATCAAAGCTTCATTGATCAAAATAACGGTAGTTGATTAATATAGGAATAAAAGTTATTTTAGATATATTAATCAATTGAGAATGTCTCAATCTATCATGTGAATACTTGACCTACCCTACGACGGCACTTATTTGTGGGATGATAGATAACCGTGGCATAGTAATTCTTTTAGGTTTCTAATTCATATACATTGATCATGCATCATGTTTAATTTTATGCCTAAATGTTTGAAAATTTTAATATGCGACGAATGAATATTGAATGCGCGTTTATTATTTTTCAGCCATGGCATCTGCAATAATCTCCATTATCAAACAACAAGAAAAATTAATCGGGGAAAATTATGTTAAATGGAAAAGTGACATGAATGTTATCTTGGTCTGTGAAGACCTTAAATTTGTTGTAATGGAGGAATGTCCTCCTGAGCCAGCACCTAATGCTGGCAGAGCTGCACGTAATGCCTATAATAATTGGATTAAAGCTGATGAGAAAGCCCATAGCTATTTGATAGCATCCATGTCTGAGGTTCTTGCTGCACAGCATGAGCCTATGGCGACAACATCAATGATTATGCAGTCATTACAGAACATGTTTGGGCAACCTTCAGACCAGCAACAACATGAGGCAATTGCCTCTGTATTGACCGCTAGAATGAATGAAGGCACATCAGTCTGAGACCATGTGTTAAGGATGATAGCTCATCTTAATATGGCTGAAACCCATGGTGCACGTATTAATGTGCAAAGCCAGGTGACAATGATCATGGAAACCATTCCGAAGAGTTTCCTGCAGTTTAAGAGCAATTGTTCTATGAACAAGTTGACTTTCACATTGACTGAACTGTTGAATGAGCTCACCAATTACGAGTCCGTTATGAACGGTCCTCGTAAGCCCAATTCCGAGGCAAATGTTGTCGAATCTTCTAAATCTGCAAAGAATAAGAAGAAGAAAGGCAATTGGAAGGCAAAGGCAAACCCAATGAAAAAGAAGAACAATAAAAGCTCCAAAGGAACCAATGCCAAAGGAAAATTTTTCCATTGTGAACAACAAGGGCATTGGAAAATGAATTGTCCAAAATACCTTGCAGAGCATAAAAGAGAAGAAAATACAGGTAAATATGATTTACTTGTCATTGAGTCTCTTTTGGTGGATGATGATAAATCCATATGGATTGTTGATTCTGGTGCCACTAACCATGTTTGTTGTTCTTTGCAGCTACTTGACTAATAGACCTTACTGAAGGTAGCTTTACCATGAGAGTTGGGACATGGGATGCTGTTTTAGCAAGAGCAGTGAGAGTTTCAAATTTGAATTTTAATAAAAGTTATTTAAGTTTGAATGGTGTGCTATATATTCCTGGTTTTCGCAGGAATTTGATTTTTGTAACAAAACTTATGGAATTTGGTTTTTCTATTTCGTTTAATAATAAGTCAGTTATTATTAGTAGAAATGGATTAAATATATGCACGAGAAACTCCAAAAATAATCTATATGTATTAAGGTCGTTAATGCATGAATCACTGCTTAATACTGAAATATTTAAGATTGAAAGATCTAAAACTAAACGGCAAAAGATTTCTCATGATGATACCTATTTATGGCACCTTAGACTTGGTCACATTAACCTTGACCGGATAGATAGACTAATTAAGAACGGAGTTTTAAATCAGTTAAAACTTGGTACTTTACCTGTCTGCGAATCCTGTCTAGAAGGTAAAATGACCAAGAGACCTTTTACTGGAAAAGGGATAAGAGCCAATAAACTTTTGAGCTAATATATTCGGATGTTTGCGGACCGATGAATGTAAAAACCCGAGGTGGTTTTGAATACTTCGTCACTTTCATTGACGATTATTCGAGATATTGGTATGTTTACCTATTGCAGCACAATTCAGATACATTTGAAAAGTTCAAAGAGTATCGTGCTGAGGTTGAGAACCAGTTAGGTAAAAACATCAAAATTCTATGATCAGATCGTGGAGGAGAATACCTTGATATAGATTTCGAGGAATTCTTAGTTGAGCATGGAATTGTTTCATAGCTCACAGCACATGGAACACCACAATAAAATGGTGTTGCAGAAAGGAGAAATCGAACCCTACTAGACATGATAAGATCAATGTTTAGTTATAGCACTCTACCTAGTTCATTCTGGGGGTATGCATTGCAAACTGCAATGTATATCCTGAATGTAGTTCCTTCTAAGTCTGTTTCTAAGACTCCCTTAGAGTTGTGGAATTATCATAAAGCTAGTTTACGACATTTTCTCATATGGGGTGTCCGGCACATGTGCTAAGGAACAAGACTACTAAGTTGGAACCACGTTCACAGGTGTGCCTATTTGTAGGCTATCCTAAGGAAACTATGGGTGGATTCTTTTATAGTCCAGAATATAATAAAGTATTTGTGTCGACAAATGCTACATTTCTTGATGAGGACTATATGAGAGAGTTCAAACCTCGAAGTAAAGTGTTACTTGAGGAGTTACTTGCTGGTACGACCATACACCATTGTCAAATGTTAACAAAGACATAACACCTTCTACATCTGAAAGTCAGATGCAAGTTTATCAGGATACCATACCACCTAGATGTAGTGGGAGGGTTGTAAGACAACCTGAACGCTATCTAGGAAATGGTGAGGTGCAAGTTGTTGCATCTTATGATGGTATAGATGATCCATTGACCTATCATAGTGCAATGGAAGATACTGATAAAGAGGAATGACTCAAAGCCATGAACCTCGAGATGGAGTCTATGTACTCTAACTCAGTCTGGGAACTTGTAGACCAACCTAATGGAGTAAAACCTATAGGTTGCAAGTGGATCTACAAGAGAAAATGAGAAATAGATGAGAAAGTACAGACTTTCAAGGCTAGGCTAGTGGCAAAGGGTTATACCCCAAAAGGAGTTGACTATGAAGAAAACTTTCTCGCCAGTGGCCATGCTTAAATCCATCAAGATTCTTCTTTCCATTACCGCATATTATGACTATGAGATTTGGCAAATGGATGTCAAGACTGCATTCTTGAATGGTAATCTTGATGAGAGTATCTATATGGTACAACCAGAGGGGTTCATTACCCAAGGTCAAGAGCAAAAAGTTTGCAAGTGCAAAGGTCATTTATGGACTTAAACAAGCATCTAAATCTTGGAACATAAGGTTTGATACTACGATCAAGTTTTACTAACTTTAGATCAAACTTGAGCCGAACATCTACAAGCGCATCATTGATGGGAATGTGGTTTTCCTTCTGTTATACGTTGATGATATTTTACTCATTGGGAATGATGTAAAGATATTATCGGACGTGAAAATCTAGCTAGCTAACCAATTCCAAATGAAAGATTTAGGAGAGGCAAGTTATGTACTTGGGATCCAGATCATTCGAGATCGCAAGAAACGACTGTTAGCAATGTCTCAAGCAACCTATATCGACAAGATTCTTGTGCGATTTGGTATGCAGAATTCCAAGAAAGGTAATTTACCTTTCAGGCATGGAATTCATTTGTCTAAGGAACAGTCTCCTAAGACACCTCAAGCATTGAGGAGATGAGACATATACCATATGTTTAAGTAGTTAAAGTCTATGTATGCTATGTTTTACGAGACCAGACATCTGTTTTACAGTGGGAGTAGTCAGTAGGTTTCAATCCAACCCATGATTAGATCATTGGGTAGCGGTGAAACATATTCTCAAGTATCTTCGGAGAACGAGAAAGTATATGCTTTGTATATACAAGTCAGGATATGATTCTGAGAGGATATACTGACTCTGATTTTCAGACGGATGTCGATTCTAGGAAATCAACATCTGGATCAGTGTTCACCCTAGTGTGGTGGGGCTATAGTATGGAGGAGCATTAAGCAATCTTGTATTGCTGACTCCACCATGAGGCTGAATATGTAGAGCTTGTGAAGCAGCTAAGGAGCAGTCTGGCTCCGTAAGTTCTTGGCAGATCTGGAAGTTATCCAGATAGGATAAACCACTCACACTTTATTGCGATAATAGTGGTGCAGTGGCGAACTCCAAAGAACCGAGAAGCCACAAGAGGGTAACATATTGAGAGGAAATATCACCTCATCAGGGAGATAGTGCAGAGATGAATGTCGATGTCACGACAGCTTCCATCCGCAGATAATCTGGCTGATCTGTTTACAAAGACCTTATCGGCTAAAGTATTTGAAGGTCACCTAAATGGTTTAGGATTACATGACATGTCCCATTTGCTCTAGTCCCGTGGGAGATTGTTGGGATTTATGTCCTAGAGCTTCGTGTATTGTAAATGGAATTATTATTTTTGTAATAATAATAAATGCATTATTCATTTTATCAAAGTTGTTTGATTTATATCGCATATTGTCCAATTGTCTTGTTTACCTTGATTACTCTTGTACCTTTAGACTTAGTGTATGTTTTGATGCACAAGAGGATTTAAGTCTAAAGTTAGTAATCTAAATAGTCCATAGAGAGCGAACAAGAGGTACTACTTTGTTTGTGGTTTATCTATAGCTGCGGTCCATTCTATACTTGTATGACGATCTTGATCCGGGATCGTTCATGTAGTGACATGGAATGGAGGCACCTTGTATGATAAGATCATATAGGACTGGACTCAGATAAATACGAATTTCTTTTAATATCCGTTAACCGAAGAAATTCATTTTATCTAATAGATGGTCATATATGGATTCGATTTTAATCCTGAGTGTACTACGAACTCCTGCATGACAGGTTATGTCCTTTGATTTACTATGGTGAGGTTGGTGTTGCATTCTCGGCCAATAACTACGTATTTTGGGGATATGGTTTGGTATGTAGCTGGGAACATTTTACATAGATATGGAATTCACTCATTCTTACGAGAAGCAGATGAATATCTCTTTTAAGAGTTGATTCGGGACTTGAACAATTTGAGCGCTCAACTTTTCTATTACGAATAGAAAGTATTTTATATTCATAATTGTTATGAATTAATTGTTCATTATAGAATCAATGGTGCTTAAGAGACAAAATATTTAGAGGGGTTTAACGGACTTATGACCCGGCTCTATTTATGAGATATTCGTGAAGGGCTATATCCATATGTAATGACTATATCGATGGACACCGAAATTGTTCGTTTATTTAATCCATCTACGGTAACGGGAGTTCAACTTCGAGTTTTTAGTGGAATAACGCGAGTTAATAATTCGTAATATTTGATTAAAGAGTTTAATTAATATTTCGGATTATTGGAGCTCGGAACCGTAGGTCCATTTGGTCCCCGTGCTAGCTCGATTAACTGTAGAAACCTAATATAATTAGATTGTCTAATTATATGCTCACATTATATTTATTTATATATTATTAATAAGATTAATAATATTTATTGTCACAAATGAAAATTATGTTAAATTAGTTTAACTTAATTTTTTCTAGATTTCTTTGATTATGAGATAATCAAGTCTTGATTATGAGATAATCAAGTTAGTAATAATTATGAGATAATTACTACAACATAATTGAAGGTAAATAATCATTATTAATATATTGATTTTTATTTACCATTGGAGACAAAGCCATATGGCTTACCATGTCATCCAAGCAATTATGTCTATTAGGTGGCTTGGATACACCTAATAGTTTTGTCATTAGCTAATGCATTTTATGCTTTGGTATGGCCTCCACATTTATGTGTTTTGCCATTGAAAGAAAGCATTGAATGCTTAATGACAAAGCCATTGTCTTTAGCTTAACATTTCTTATGCTTTGGTATGACATTCACATTTTTTGTGTTGGCCATTGTAAGAAAGCATTAGATGCTTAATGACAAGGTTAGTTGGCTTGTGTAAGAGAATATAATCACTACCCATTTGTCTCACTTCCTAAGGTTAACACTTTGCATTCATCACACAATTGTTGTGAGAAAAGATTTGAGAGAAAATAGAGAGAGTTCTAGCATTCACAAGTTGTTGTGAAATTCCTAAAGCCAACACCATTGTGACATCTTAAATCTCTAAATAGTTTAGAGGTTTAATCTTTGTGAGTGAAGCCCACACTTCAGTTTGTTGGTTTCGAGTCATAGTTCGGAAGATCGAGTGGTTGATCCAAGTGTTGGACACCAAAGGATTAATCTTGGCTACTATAACAAGGGAGAATGCAAAGAAAATTTTGAAGATCCATACCGGACCCGGTGCCCCACAAGTTTCCGCCGCGCTAAGGAAAGTCGTTTCCTACATCACGAGCACTCCAGGTCCTAGTCAAGTCTTCCAAAACAAATGGCGAAACACCATTAGAATCGTAACTTATGAATTCTCGATTTAACTTGACAAAGTCCGGATATTTCCAAGATAACCAATCGAGTCTGATTTCAAAGTTTTCAGTTTCAATAATCTTAAAACATCATATAAAACTAACCCAAGTCATCAAATAACTTAAGGTTTACGCGTTTTTGAAAAATCTTCCGAAAATTTCTTCAGACGCTATGGAAGGGTCCCGAACCCTCCGAACCTACCCAGATTTATTCAAACATTCTTGTAATCTCATATATAACTCATAACTATCATTAAAATCAAACACATCATCATACGCAAAACTCACTTTATCGAAAACTTATAATTTCTATCGGATCGACCAAATTCATTCTGTTGTCACTCGGATTCTACCAAATACACATATATTCAATATACTAATACTCGAACAATTCATTTTATATCATTACGCTTCTCTATAAAACTACTAGATACATCCGAATATTTAGCGAAAAACTTGAAATTTGTGAATTTTTACAGAGATGTCTTACCGAGATTTTAAGGCCATATACGGACTCCAAGCGATCCCACGAACACGCTGGAATGAATGGAAATCTAATCGGAGCTACTGTTCACCATGGGTCACTATTTATCTGAATATTCTTTTCTCGTTTCATGTGCAACCGTGCATGGAATGAAAAATTTGTCACCACCAACTTGTAGTACTCTCCGAGAGCTTCGATTTGGCAAATGGCTCGAGCCATGAAATTAAGCAATCAGCCGGGATCAAGAAACCCAAACTCGCATACATATCCACTGTTTCTAATCGTTCGCCAGTGATCTGGGGCTGTCATTGGCAACCACAAGAAAGAGAGGTGGTCAGTGACCCCTCTGGACTGTCGCATCGGCGATGATATGATCGACAAGCCGCCGGCCCGACAGAGGCACTCCAAAATTCTATTTGGGGATGTGGAAGAGCAATAATTCGAAAACAGTTTGACAAAAAAAAAATAGAAGATATTGGATCACATGGTGATGAGGCAGAGCAAGAATAATTAGAGGACATGTTTCTTGGTTCAGTAGAAATGTTGCATGGAGGAAGACAGTAGACACTGCATTTTTGCATAAGGCCCGATGATGAGCCTCGTATGGAGGCACTACCCTTTAAGTTACGGAAGTCGCGGGAAACGGACGTCGGAATGGAAAATTAAAAAAATCAATACCTTGTCAGATTTCATTCGTTTGCTTTGCCTCGGGTTCGCTCGATTAATCTCTGTTTTAACTGTTAGTCTCGGCCCAAAACCCTGCATCCATCCAAAGCCACACGCCCAAGCCCACCAAAGAGTCAACTCACACGCCCAAGCCCAAAATCCCATCCAAAAAAAATATCCAACACATTAAACACATGTTAAAATCCAAACAAATCACCTTCCTAATTTAAATAAATCACATGCCTAAATTAAATAAATCAAATCAAATCTCCTTCCTAAATTAATTAAATCAAATCAAATCTCATAAATCCTTTTCCTAAACTAAATCAAATCACCTTCTAATTGAATAGCTTTTTTTTCTTATTACACACTAATTAAAATTATCAAAAAATTTTCATGATTGCATGATTTCTTTCCTTCCCGTACAAGGACAACCCTAACCCTCTCCTATAAGAAATACATAAACCAAACCTTAAGGGCCCTAGCTAGCACATTCACGCCCAAAAGCAAAGAAAAATAGCTTTCCACCACCGAAACCAGCAAGCTCTAAAACCCCCTCCTCCATTGCCGTGAAACCAGCAAGCTCTAAAACCCATCCTCAATTGCCCGTGAAACAGCCCTTCAAAAACCCCCTCCTTCACCAAAAATACAACATGGAAAATATCCCCAAATTCCCCCAAACAGCCGCATAAAACACCCCCTAAAAAACCCCCAAAACAGCCGCATAAAGCAGTCCCTAAATACCCTTGCAACCACCACAAACTGCAGTCCCAAAATAGTCCATCACTACCGCAAACTGAAGTCCCAAAATAGTCCATCACCACCATAAATTGAAGTCTCAAAATAGTCCATCACCACCGCGAAAACTGCACACAAAACAGTCCATCAATACCGCACAAATAGTCCCTAAAAATCCCCCCAAATACCACAAACAAAAACACAAAAAATTGCAGCAAAAATAGCCCTGAAACAACAGCCCAAAACAACAAAAATAGCAGCCCAAAACAGAGAAAACAGCAGCCCAAAATAGCGAAACAGCGAAGGAAAACGTTGAACCGGTGAACTGGAGGAGTTGCGGAACATTAACCCTTCCGACGGCCGTGTAACGCACTTCCAAGAGGCAACTTAAAAGGTAGACCTGAGGGTACACCCTTTTATTTATTCTCGTTATTTTTTTATTATTTATTATTAATTCTTCGCATGCGTATTGTTGATTTATGTATGTTGTGGCCATGTGATGAATGCTTTTGTGCTATCTCTCGTGGTATATCGGATGGAAACCCAGACATAAATTCTGTAGCAGAATCCGAATGGACGGTAGTGCGGTCTGAACTTGGGATACAATTCCACGTACCGCTTGAGAAATGCACATATTTCGTTTCATCTAATCTTGTGTTTATTCATTATTTATTGGAAATAATATGTTATTTTTATGTATGATTTAGTTGTTTCTTTTGTATTAGGAGCTTAATTGTATCTCTTCAATATTTATGTTTAGACAATTTTTTTTTTTGTTTTCCGCATTTGTCAATCTAATTTGTTTATGAAATTGTGTGTTTGCCGTTATGTCAACTTACTTTATGCATGCAAACTTAGATATAGGTTCTATGCAAACTTAGATATAGGTTGTATGAAAACTTAGATGTAGGTTATTCTTGCGTATATATGTTGCGTAGACTTGGTTATATTGTCGTATAAATCCGTTCATTACAAGTGGTATAAGTAAGGGACCATTCCGAACCCAACGGTTTGAGGTCTTCCCTTGCGAGGGGTGAGTGCGGCCTTAAATCATTTCCCAGTTCACACTGGGTGGTGACTCCATTTTATTTCTCTGGTTTAGTCCTCGCGGCTACTCCGTACTCCCGACTGGGCCGCGAGCCTGAAACAGCGTCGCCGATTTCTGTGTCCTACAGTCTGGAGACTCCACTGGGGATAGAGAATCGGCCCCGAAATAATGTCTTGTAATGTTTGTGATTCTTGCTTTAGTTAACCGTGTCTACAAGTAGGTTGGGTTCAAGGGGTTTAATCAAAGGCACTATTAAAGCTAGGTAATGGTTTAGTGTCTTCATTCATTCACTACCTTTCTATAAGGAAAAGCTGTGAAGGCACCTAGATAATCATTTATTCGAAGCTTACCGTGATGGACTAATTTGGAAGACCAATTGTTTAATCCTATCACCAAGGCGATAAGAGCCTAAGAGGCAATGGTATTTAAGAGAGTTCGCTCCACCCTCCCTCTGGGGAATCTTCAATAAGAAATCCATTTGACAGTCAGTCATGTATCATCACTCGTTGGCACGTACCTTAACATATAAAAAAAGTGCGCTCACTTGGTCGCTCGAACCATTGAGTGGGGAAACCTAGTTGTAGGCAATCCTTCGGCAGCGGGAGCCTTTGTCTACACTCTCATAAACCCACATATGAACCGTAGTTGTATGACCAATAGAAACCATCCATTTATGCTTATGTTTGGGACTATCATCATTTGGATTCAGTTGGACCTTTTGTCATAAGCTGTGAACTTGTTGGGCCATTTAAACTGGCACGAGTTCGTGTCTTATGATAATTGGGCCAAAAGCTTCTAAAATACTGATGGGCCACTTTGCGCTTGTGCCTCGTATCATTTGAGGTTATTTAGCCACGTTATCGCGAAAGTGTAAACCTGTTGGGCCTTTTTCAACTAGGACAAGTTTACATCGCGCAATAGTATGATTGAATGCTTTAAAATGATAAGGGCCAACTTGCACGAAAAAACTTGACGGGCTTATATATATTCCATACATCGCACGCATACATGCTAACTCGCAGTTTTAAAACACCATAGATACCCGTTGGGTTAGAGAAGAGGGAAGACTCATCAAAAGCTGTTATGAACATGAGCGAATCAGAAAATGATGGATCCCGTATGGATCAGCTAGAGACTAGTCTCACCAAGGTTACCGAACAATTACAAGTTTTGACCACCGCTATGATTAATATGGCTATGCCCCGCGCTGGGGGAAGCTCTGAGAATGTGAGGGGGGAGGAACCTCTGAACAAGATGAGTGATGAATCCCTATTTTTTATGATGATGTGGCTAAGTATGCCACGTGAAGGATAGCCGGGTCCCAGGCAGAGTTGCAGAAACTCTAGGATCATGTAGAGTCAGTTACCCGCAAGCTGAAGGTAAACATGAGGATTTGCTAGACTATGAGGCGATGATTTTGAGGAGCAGCTGCCGGCTCAATTCAAGATGCCTGACATAGCCAAGTTCAATGGGAACGTGGATCCGAGGGTCCATCTCCGATAATATGTTATGTGATGAGTTCAGTGGGTCTGTCGAAGCTTTCAGGTTCAGAAGATGTTTAGGATGTCGCTTAAGGGGGCACCCGTGGTATGGTATCATGGCCTTGAGAGGAAATTCAAGGATGATTGGAGAGCATTGGCAGAGGCCTTTCTGAATCAGTATGTCACGGACTTGGAGATCGACTTGTCGCTTCGCGACTTGGAGAATAACAATAGAAGTCGAATGAGAGCTTCAAGGATTATGTAGATCGCTGGAGAAGCCAGCTTCTGAAGATGCAAACTCGACCCTCGGAGAATGACCAGATCAAGATGATCATCAAGGGCACTAAGCCCTCTATTTACGGCAAGCTGAGGATGATGACGTCTATGATTGGCGACTTTCGAGAGTTAAGGGAGACTGTTATGGATATAGAAGAAGAAGAAGCCGAGAACAGAAAGTTCTATGGCCAGAATAAGAGGACCATCGGGGGGCCTTTAGGGACCATACCCGCTACTGCTGAGGTCGCTGCCATCAAAAATAGGCGGTTCTCCAACCTTGGTAAGCCTCTTTCAAAGGTGTTTGAAAAGGCTGAAAATGCAAGGACTCTTAAAACCTTTAGAACCCAGACCATTTCTAAACCCTGTGCCACCTCACCTCAACCTAAACCTGTACTGTTACTTTCATCAAGAAAAAGGACATGACACCGAAAAATGCGCCCGCCTTAGACATGAGATCCAAAACTTCATTGACGCCCATAAAATACCTGACCTAGAAAAAGAACAACCCAACACACACAGAAACCCCCTACCTAACTATCACTCTGTTCCACCACCCACCTACATGATCAACTCCGGCCTACCCGAAAGATTTTTCCTCCAAACTCTCGACCACCAAGCTTCTTGCATGGGGATAGGGATGGCAGCAGTGAAGAACCATAGGCCGAGGTAGAAGGCAATGCTGTAAACGATGAAGATGTTTTCCCTGGTTTATTTGATTGCAATCCTGCAGTTTTTTAAATAATAAAGACATTGATTTTGCCTACTTATT
>SKCR01025887.1:0-19676 GCA_019454045.1 Zanthoxylum bungeanum | reverse complement strand
ATCGATACTTTTTATACTACTTGAACGATACGTGCGCTTGCGTTATACGTGTGTGTTTACGCCGGTCACTAGGATCCCGTTAAATAACACACAACCTTGACTTTGGCCAATAAAAGCTGTATGCTATTTAACTTAGGTAGATCTCTATGATCTATTAGATCTCATCCAATTCCTAGATCCGGTTAGGTGGACATCCAAGTCCGAAACATATGTATAATGTCAATGTATCCATTACATTTTCCTAACCCTATCCTCTGAATCATCTAGGCCTTGGCTTTGGCCAAAAAACAAACCTAATGATTCCAGTTAAGCGGGACCCATTGACGAGGAAAGTTCGTAATCAATGTCATTGGACAAAAAAATGATCTTGACTTTGGCCAATAAAAATCACGATTTGGACAAGACACCCGATATGCAACAAAACTCTCATGATTCAAGTACATCCTTGATTGACAAAGGTCTTGACTTTGGTCAATAAAAACCAATCCAACTTCGGATCTTGAACAAGAATCATTCAATGGAAGGATATTTGCTTAATATAAAACGAGGGTTTTTCGCGTGCAAATTGGCTATCAATTTAATTATCTTTGTTAAGGTCTCATCATCATACACCCTTAAACATGCAATCTAAATACATAATAAAGCGTATATGAAAATAAATAATAATGATATGCGGATGGATACTTTACACATTGATCCTAGATCAAATCTCTCCCTTTCTCACTCAAGCTAGCACTAGTATTACTTCTACCCGTTACACTACACTTCTTAAGAAACTTCTTATACATAGAGGGGAATAGGTGAGAAGAGAATACAATGAAATAGGAGATAAGGCTGGACACGCAGGTCCAATTAATAAATCAAATTTATTACAATTTCCAAAATCGCCCCACCCTGCTAATATCCATCCGATATACATTATTCAAACATCACAACCATGTATTCATACAAGCATGTTATCAATCAATCTAATCAAATTAATTAATCTTGATAATTAGTGATCATCCAATGTTCAAACAAAGATTTGATTTTTGTTCGAGTCAAACTCGTATTGCGAACAAGTACTCAAAGTACGATTTCTACAAATTAAATTAAATTACATGATTAAATCCAATTTAATACGTATTTAATTCTAATTCATTATTTAATTCCAAATTAAATATTACACATTTATTAACGAACCTTTACGACTTAAATTCCAAATTTAATCGCAACGGGTCTCAAAGCCCAACTAACATCTAATGTTTTATTTAATTAAAGTCCAATGGGCTTTTAATTAATTTCTATAGGCGTGGACTTTTGGTCAACTCGGATCAAACCGAACAACCAAAATCCAATCCGGGAGTTACCCCATAAGCCTTTAAATTAATTTTGGCCCATTAGGCCCAATTAAATAATTAAGGTCCATTAAGTCATAATTGGACCTTTTGGATTCGGTTTTGGGCCTAATTGGATCCAACCAATTTTGCCTAAACCCAACTTTGTTACAACAAAGCTCAAAAGCCCAATTACAACCTAACAAGCCCAATTTCCAAAATCAAGCCCAAATTAATTAACTTATAAAATTCCAAATTTCACAATTAATTAACCTAAGTGTAATACACAATCAATTACCCAATTAACATTTCTAAAACATCAATTAGCCTAATTAATCATGCATTTTAACAACCAAATAGTGTCCAACACAATTCAATTAAAATCAAAACCAATTTACATGCTATCAAGTCTCGGCAATTAGGGGTTTTTCAATTCGATTCGGTTTCAATCCAATTGAGTCCACAATCTTAATTTCCCAAATCAATTCAATTCATCCAATGAATTAAAATAAAAAATCACAAAGAATTTCATGTTCATAAGATTCCGCCAAGCCACTTTAAAAGGGAAAAAATGTTCTAAATCAAAATTCAATCCAAATGAACTTCAAAACAACATTAACCAATTATTTTAAGTCATCCAATGATCAAACAAAACAAAATTACCAAGACATTAGGGTTATGCAATTTTCGGCCAAGCCTTCAATTTGGGGAAAATTGAATCCAATCCAATTTCACGAAATTGATCACACATAATCTGAATTAAACATGTTCTAAGCATACTTAAACATCCAATTCAATTAAAACATGCTCAAAACACTTTTACCCAATTTCAAGTTTCATGTTCAACCTAAAGAATTGGGGAAAATTGATCTAATCCAATTTTCTTGAAATTGATCATGCACAACTTCAATTCAACCTCATTCAAGCATACTTCATCAAACAATTCAACCAAATCATGCCTAAATCGAGTTTACCCAAATTAAAGTTTTGACCAAAAATAAGCAATTGGGGAAAATCAATCCAATCAATTTTTTTTATCAAATTGATTACATATAACTCAAATTCAATCAAATATAAGCATTCTCAAAGAATCAATTTGTCAGAATCAAGCTAAAATCAAAAAGCCCCAAATTTGCTCAAGAACCCTAATTCGGTTTTCATGCATCAAAAGCTTCTGATACCATTGTAGGAGTTTTAAATCAAGTCCCAAGATCAACAAATCATGCACAAAAACCGCATATGAACACATCAAAGGAGGTGCGGAATATACTCACATTGATGGGTTTGATGCTAGGAAGAACACAAGCTGCGTTTTCATCCTCCATTGAGCTCGGCAGTAGCTTTCCTTGACAGTGGGCTGCTCGGTTTGGACTGGTATGGACTCCACCATTTTCGGCCATGCATGGACTCCATTGAAGCTCCAAGCTTCAAGCTTTCCAAGCTCAAAGAATCACTTCCCTATCACCTATGTATGCCTCAAGGTGTGCTAGTACTAGTTCATCTTCCATTTTGCTTCTCAAATTTTCGGTGAAAACCAGAGAAAAATGAAGAAGAATCGGCAGTGATGCCGTGAAGAAGAGAGGAAAAAATGAGAGGGAAAAGAGAAACCGTGTACTGCATGTAAGTGAGAGAGGACCGAATGAATAGTAAAAGGGAAAAGAAAAAGTAATATATATTATTCATTTATTTTCCCAAAATAAATAAAACAGATATAAATATTCCAAACCTTTTCATATTCCATCACAATTACTTTATTCTTTAAGTCATATCACATCACTTTTCACATCACATCTATTCACTTTAATAAAGTGACATATTGTCAAGTCACATTACTCAAAGTGACAATTGATTTGACGATTGACGCGACTAGCGATTTGACGCTTGATGTGACTCGCGTGCCGCGCTCGAATTCGAAATGCGAATGCGCTCGCAATCACTCTCGGGCTCGAGACCGCTAATTCCAAATTAACGAATTTTTCCGTCGCGTCGTAATTAAGTGATTACGCCTAGCGAATTCACTATTCACGTCGCTAACGAATTAATTCTAAATTAATTCGTTCGCCCGAATTAAAATCTAATTTTAATTTCGCGTCGAAATCCAATTTCGATTAATACATCGAATATATTAATTTTATCGATTAATTCCAAATTAATCGTTCTCTCTCTTTAACGATATTTTATCCGAGATAAAATATCTCCGTAATTAATCCCAGATTAATTTTCTCTCTCATCGAATTAATCCCAGATTAATTCTATCTCTCTCTTCTAATTAATCCCAGATTAATCAAAGTGCGAGTCATATGTCATCGGTGAATCTTCAGGAAGCGACCCATGAGATCTCCGGATATGTTGGCAGTAAATACGATCGTCGGACTGTCCGAACACGTAAGTACCTCGTACTACGTTTATATCGATTTACAAGACAAGGTTGGCTTCTAGCAAAGCGCCATGCCTACCCAATTCTCCAGAAATATTCTTACAGGAATATATAGATCTGTATCAAGCGTAGTATACCGTAGTATTGTGTATATTGGCCCAGTATCGGATAGTCACGTGCTAGGGCTGGGGCTGGATAAGTGTCTACCCCGTCCGAAGCACATATCGGATGTCTGGTAACATAGTCTCTATAATCGGATATACATGACCTGGTCACAATATCCCGATTGGTTGCGCAACACTCAAGAGCACTAGTACCGTATCCTGCGTGACATCAACTCCAATATGACTGAAGTGACACTTCCGTCTTGACATCACACCCAATACTCTACGACTCTCTGATAAACCCAGAAGTGGTGTACTCAGAACTTGTTAAAAGTCCCCTACCACCAAAACCAAAGTTTATCGATTATCGTAAGTATTAGCGATGCAAGTCTCAGGTTAAGACTATACACACCTACCTTGATTTCGGCCTCCCATAGACACATAGTCATAATACCAATGGGATTCCGAGGGGTCTATCCAGAGCGAAGCTGTTTCCCGTACCATCGGTGAAACACGACCTCCTATCGCACTTGCATAAGTATCCAATACTTATATATATGAGAACTATGCCGTTGTGCCCTCACAACGCACACAAGTGCAATACTAGCCTATTCCGCATTATCGATGTCCTGTCTCGATAATACTACGGCTAGGGATATTTAATGATTAATCCTTCGTGGACTGATACTGTCTCATATCATCTCAATCCAGGAACTAATCATATGGACCTCTCTTCATTTATATATCTATGGTGATCTAATCACAAATGATGAGAGTGCAATTTCCTTGTCACATAGTTAATTTGCTACAACAACACAATGATCTGTGCAAATAGTGACGCTATGGGTCATTTTGTCCAACATGTCTTGTCCAAGTTGTGGTTTGTTGGCTAAAGTCAAGACCACTTCTTGTCCATCGACATTGATTACGAAGCTTTCCATGGTCAATGGGTCGCGCTTGACTGGGATCACTAGGTTTGTTGTGCCAAAGCCAAGGCTTAGTTGATTCAGAGGAAAAAGGTTAGGTAATACATTGGATGTATTGGCATATATAAGATATATGTTTAGGATTTTGAAATCCGCCTACTGGATATAGGAATTGGATGGGATCCAATTGATCTTCGAGATCTACGTAGTTAATTATCATACAATTTGTTGGCCAAAGTCAAGATTGTGTGATATTTAACGGGATCCTATCCCACTAGGAAACACAGTTTCCCGAGTACTCGACAGAGGGTTAGAGGCTCGCCGAAAAATAGTGTGAAGTAAGAATTGAATTTGCAATACTCGTTCAATTACTCGCCATACG
Source organism: Zanthoxylum bungeanum (assembly GCA_019454045.1). Lineage (NCBI taxonomy): Eukaryota > Viridiplantae > Streptophyta > Magnoliopsida > Sapindales > Rutaceae > Zanthoxylum > Zanthoxylum bungeanum. Next base: position 14,571 of record SKCR01025887.1, on the reverse strand, counting down.
CGCTCGTTCAAATTATTTCGTCATTTCATTAAATGTTAGTTGGACTAATATTTAAATTGTTGTTTTTTATAAACAGTTGGACTGTATTATAGTTGATTATATATAATTGGATTATATTAATCAATATATTTGAATTAATTAATTTCAGTTTACAGTTGATTTTATAATTGGATTATAGTAATCAATGTAATTGAGGTTAATTAATTTGGATTATATTTGATTATATAGTTGGACTATTATAATCATTATAATAAATAGTACCACAAATCGTTGATTATATAGTTGGACTATTAGAATCAAGATATAAAAATGAAAGATTATGTTTAAGACATAATCCTGGGTGAAAATGTATTAAACGATTTTAATTTTCAAATTGGGAATAAATTTCAGGATGGTCCTGGAAAAATAATAACTTATTTTATTTGATAAAATAACGTATTATGCCTAAGCCCGGAGTTAAGTATAGTAGAGCATAATCTTTGGAAGATCATGTAATGATAACTTAAGTGCTTAATCCATTATGTTTGTCATAATTATGTTCACAGCTAGTATTAAAATTGGATTTTAGATACTTAGTGTGGTACATAAAATATATATATTGATGTTCAGAATCTATTTTGAACAGGATACTGACTTCAATTGAGATTTATCTGCGAATTGAAAACGGGACAAAAGTCGCTGTTTTAACCGTAGATACCTGAATTTAGGAACTACCTTCGGGTTAGTACTTAAATTTAGAAACTGTTATAATGTAGTTAGTTTGACTAGAAACATTATCTCTATATCGCGTATAACCCGCTGCGGGTGTACCTTTATATTCTATAACACTAAAGTGTTTCATTATATAAAGATGATATTGAGATAAACACATTAGATGTGTATAACAGAATTTATATTTTGAATATAAATAATATCTCAAATATATAACATGACAAATAAATAGCTCAAACTGATTTGATCAGTTAAGAAACTTAATTGTGGCATAGTTGTCAGGGACACTACTAAACAAGAATCGTGTATCCGCACTTTTGAAGAGCGGGTACTAGGACTGATTTGATTCTATTCAAATAAAGTCTACGAATCTAGTCTATTTGGGCAAAGTGCCTAAAACACTATTTACTTGGTAAAAGTGTAAATGCCACCGATCTGTTAGCCCTACTTCATAGTGAATCAAGTGGGCCCATGTCTAGCTAGGCTAGATATGGATATGAATATTTCGTGACCTTTACGGATGTGGCATCGCGTATGGTTATGTGTTTCTTTTGAAGAAACACAAATCGGAAACTTTTAGAGTTTCGACACAAAATAGACAAATAGATCGGCTAAAGTATTAAACCGTCATGGTAAGACTGTAATGGAAAATACTTAAGCACTAAATTTCTAGAATATATGAAAGAGTATAGTATTCTTTCAAATAAGGACTCCTCTTGGAATACGTCAGTTTGACAGTATGTCCGAACGGATTAACCGAATTTTGTTAGACATAATAAGGTTAATCACGAGTCGCTCTGAGCTACCATTTCCTTCAACGGATAAGCTTTAAACAGTGCAAGAACTTATTTTGAATAAGGTTCCATAATAATCTGTTTCACAGATATCATATTAGATATGAACGGGAAAGAAACCGGGTTTCTCATTCTTGATAATTTGGGTATGCTAGGCATATGTTTGGATGATACCAAACTAAAACCCAAATAGGATAAGTGCCAAATGTAGGTTATCCTAGGGATACCATAAGTATTGTACTTATACACCTCACAAGAGAACAATTAGATTGTTACTCACCATACGGTTTTCTTGAGAGGAATACCGATATGCAGTGGTAAGTGGAAGGATAGTATAACTCGATGAAAATCGGAGTAATACTGTTCAAGGCACCGAATCTTAATGGAACATGAATAGTTCATCTAGGATGAGACTATTACCATTAATCTTCGAATACACAAGAACCACGTAGGTAGGATAAAGAGTCAGAAAACAACCTGGGGTATGGATTTCTGATCTGACCTCATAAAAATGTCTATTTTATTGAGGAATACCAACTGACTACGCATGAGGAAGTGATATAAGGTATCAACTCCCTAATTATGGCAAAGTGCCGTATAATCCGAAATGGATTCCATGTATATCAACCAGTTTGGATACTAGTTGATGTACCACAAGGCATTGTGCCTAATGGTACTTAAATGTCTTCTAGGAAGACATACATGGATGGCAACATACCAGCGTATAAAGCTAGGTTTTTAACGGAAAGGTATCGTTATCAACATTGTGTTGATTATGATTCAACCTTTTACCTGTTGCCACGGTAAATCCATTTGGATAATACAGGTTATTCGATCCATGATTGGATTGAAGCAAGCATTAGGTTCTTGGAATTATCGTTTTGATATAATCATAATGGTGTACGATTTAATTCAAAACGAAAATAATTCTTGTGTATATAAGGAGGTTAGTGGGAGCGCAGTGACAGTGGCTGTCCTATATAATAATAATAATACGTCATTTCTTGGAAATGATATTCCCATAAAATAAATATCGGCGAAAGCTTGGCTTTCGAAATACTCTCCTAGAAACCGTACATTGAAAAATGTACAAGACCTGGTGTATCATACGCTTTGAGCATATGGATTCACAAACAGGCCAATCCGAGTGATAGTCACTGGATTAATATTAAGAACATCCGTTAGTATCTTAGAGAACAAAGGATGTTGTCTTAGTCTATGGAGAAGGAGAACTTAAAGTGACTGGGGTCACTGTAGCAAGTTTCATATAACCGATAAAGACGACTAAAAGTCACAAACGGTACTATACAGTTTGAATAACGGTACAGTGAGCTGGAAATCTTCCAAGCAAGATATTGTTACCGAATAAACAACAAATGCGGATTATTGCTGCAGCTGAGGCAGCAATAGAAGCCATTTGGGTCGATACAAATCTAATTAGATTAGATATAGTTCTGTTAGCAGCTGAGCTAGGCGTCAGCAAAAGCTAAAGAATTAATGGTCTCATCAACGATCCAGAGACATACTTAGATATTCGTCTGATTCGTTCGGATCATACATCGTGGCGATGTGATGATCGAATAAATCGCATCAGACGATAATCATGCAAATCCGCTGACGAAAGCTTTTCTCAGCAGTTTGAGCCAACCGTACATAGTTCGGGTGTTAGACACTCGAGTGACTGGCTATAGGCCAAGTGGGAGATTGTTGGACAATTATGACCCATAGCGTCACTATTTGTACAGATCACGGTGTTGTTGTACAAATTAACTATGTGACAAAGGAGATTGTACTCTCATCATTTGTGATTAGATCACCTTAGATGTATAAATGAAGAGAGGTCCCTATGATTAGTTCCTGGATTGAGAATGATATGAGACAGTATCAGTCCACGAAGGATTAATCATTAAATATCCCTAGTCGTAGTATTATCGAGACAGGACATCGATAATGCGGAATAGGCTAGTATTGCACTTGTGCTCGTTGTGAGGGCACAACAGCATAGTTCTCATATATATAAGTATAGGATACTAATGCAAGTGCGATAGGAGGTTGTGTTTCACCGATGGTACGGGAAACAGCTTCGCTCTGGATAGACCCCTCGGAATCCCATTGGTATTATGATTATGTGTCTATGGGAGGCCGAAATAAAGGTAGGTGTGTATAGTCTTAACCTGAGACTTACATCGCTAATACTTGCGATAATCGGTAGACTTTGGTCTTGGTGGTACAGGGCTTTAACCGGTTCTGAGTACACCACTTCTGGGTTTATGAGAGTCGTAGTGTATTGGGTGTGATGTCAAGATGGAAGTATCACTTCAGTCATAGTGGAGATGATGTCACGCAGGATACGGTATTAGTGCTCTTAAGTGCTGGCCGGCCATCGGGATATTATGACAAGGTCATGTATATCCGATTATAGAGACTAGTTACCAGACATCCGACATGTGATTCGGACGGGGTAGACACTTATCCAGCCCCAGCCCTAGCACGTGACTATCCGATACTGGGCCGATATACACAATACTACGGTATACTACGCTTGATACAGATCTATATATTCCTGTAAGAATATTTCTGGAGAATTGGGTAGGCATGGCGCTTTACTAGAAGCCAACCTTGTCTTGTAAATCGGTATAAACGTAGTACAAGGTACTTACGTGTTCGGATAGTCCGACGACCATATTTACTGCCAACATATCCGGGGATCTCATGGGTCGCTTCCCGAAGATTCACCGATGATGTATAACTCGCACTTAATTGATCTGGGATTAATTAGAAGAGAGAGCAAATTAATCTGGGATTAATCACGGAGATATTTTATCTGGGATAAAATATTAATTAAAGAGAGAGAACGATTAATTTGGAATTAATCGATAAAATAATATATTTGATATATTATTAGAAATTGGATTTCGACGCGAAATTAAAATTAGATTTTAATTCGGGCGAACGAATTAATTTAGAATTAATTCCTTAGCGACGTGAATAGTGATTTCGCTAGGCGTAATCATTTAATTACGACGCGATGGAAAATTCGTTAATTTGGAATTAGCGAACCCGAGCTCGGGATTATTTGCGAGCGCATTCGCATTTTGAATTCGAGTGCGGCACGCAAGTCAAATCGAGCGTCAAATCGCTAGTCACATCAAGCGTCAAATCAAATGTCACTTTGAGTGATGTGACAATTTGATTGATTTATTTGAGTGATTGATGTGGTAGTTGAAAAGCATTAATTGCTTTTTGCTTTTTGACTTTAATAAATGAAAATGTTTTATGTATTTGATTTTTGTTTTTGGAAAATAAAAATAAATATATAAGTAATACATTTTCTTTTATTTTTCTTTCTCTCACACGGTTTCATGTGAAACCCTTTTCCCTCTCTTTTCTTCCTCCTCTCCTTCACGGTTTTGGAACCGATTTCTTCCTCAAATTTTCTGGTTTGACAGAATTTGTGAGAAGCAAAGGAAGAAGAGTAGTGCTAGCACAGACCTTGGGTTATACATAGGTGATAGGGAAACGAATTTATGAGCTTGGAATCAATTTTGGAGCTTGAAGCTTGGAGTTTCCATGGTGTTCATCAATGGCCGATTTTGGAGGAGCCACCACAGCCCAAAACCGAGCAGTCCTAGCAGTTCAAGGAGGCCAAACCGAGCTTCAACAAGGAGGAAAATGGTCTTGTTCTTCTTCGCATCAAAACCGTTCAATGTGAGTTATGATTCCGCCTTACTCCTTTGTGTATTCATGCATTTTTCTTGCTTGATTTCATGATTCTTGGGACCTATATTAGAAACCAACAAAGGTTTGTAAGTTAATTCGATCCATGGATGGATTGAAGCAAGCATATCGTTCTTAGAACTATCGTTTTGATGTAATCATAAAGGTATATGATTTAATTCAAAAGCGAAAATGATTCTTGTATATATAAGGAGGTAAGTGGGAGCGTACTGATAATGAATGTCCTAAATAATGATGATATATCATTTCTTGGAAATGACATTCCCATAATACAATCGGTGAAAGCTCGGCTTTCATGAAAAAATTCTTCGTAGAATTCTTGGGAGAAACAACCTTTATTCTAGGAATAAAGATCTATTGGGATAGATCTAAAAGTTGTTGGCACTCTCCGAGAACTCTTACATTGAAATAAATGTACGCGACCTGGTGTCTCATATGCTTGAGCATATGGAGTCACAATCAGGCCAATCCAAGGGATAGTCACTGGATTGATGTTAAGAACATCCTTAAGTATCTTAGATGATCTAAGGATGCTTTCTTAAACTATGGAGAATGAGAACTTGAAGTCACTGGGTTCACCGTTGCAAGTTTCCTAACCGATATAAACGACTATAAGTCGCAACAAAGGTATTATACAGTTTGAATAACGGAACAATGAGCTGGAAATCTTCCAAGATAGATACTGTTACCGAATAAACAACAAAAGCGGGATATTGATGAAGCTGAGGCAACAATAGATGCCATTTGGATCGATAATAATCCTAATTAGATTAGAAATAGTTCTGTTAGCAGGTGAGCTAGGCTTTAGCACAGGCTAAAGAATTAAAGGTCTCATCAACGATCCAGATATATACTTTAAATATTCATCTGATTCGTTCGGATCATACATCGTGGCGATGTGATGATCGAATAAATCGCATCATATGATAACCATACAAATCCGCTGTTGAAAACCTTTTCTCAGCAGAAGTTTGAGCGAACTGTGCATAGTTCGGGTGTAAGACACTTGAGTGATTGGCTATAGGCCATGTGGGAGATTGTTGGACAATTATGACCAATAGCATCCCTATTTGTACAGATCATGGTGTTGTTGTACAAATTAACTATGTGAGAATCGTAGTGTATTGGGTGTGATGTCAAGATGGAAGTATCACTCCATTCATAGTGGAGATGATGATCACGTAGGATACAGAACTAGTGCTCTTTTGTACTGCAGTCATCGGGATAATATGACTAGGTCGTGATTATCCAATTATAGAGACTAGTTACCAGAGATCCAATATGTGCTTCGTACGGGGCATATACAAATCCAGCCCTATGCCTTGCATGTGACATCCGATACTAGATCGTAATACGCAATACTACGTATACTACGCCTGATAAAGATCACATATTCTTTAAGAATATTTCTGGAGAATTGGGTAGGCATGGTGCTTTGCTAGAAGCCAACCATGTCTAGTAAATCGGTAAAAAGTAGTACTAGTTACGTACGTTTCGGATAGTCCGATGACCGGATTTACTGCCAACATATCCGGGGATCTCATTGGGTCGCTTCCCCAAGATTCACTGATGACGTATGACTCGCACTTATAAGAGAGAGAAAATTAATCTAGTATTAATTACGGAGATATTTTATCTGGGATAAAATATTATTTAAAGAGAGAGAACGATTAATTTGGAATTAATCGATAAAATAATATATTCGATATATTATACGAAATTAGATTTCGACGCGGAATTAAAATTAGATTTTAATTCTGGCGAACGAGTTAATTTAGAATTAATTGGTTAGCGATGTGAATAGTAATTTTGCTAGGCATAATTATTTAATTAAATTTGATTTAATTATGTCGAAATGGAAAATTTGTTAATTTAGAATTAGCGAACCCGAGCCTGGGAGAGTTTGCGGGCCCACTCACATTTCGAATACAAGTGCGGCCCACAAGTCACATCACTTGTCATTCAAATGATGGATGTTTTGTCACTTTGAGTCATTGACAACCAGTCACTATTCATGAGTGATGTGAGTAGTTGAAAGGCTTTTAAAGCCTTGTACCATTTTTCTTGGATAATGGGATTGGTATATGGTATTTGATTTTTTGAAAATCAAAACTAATTTACACAACACAACCTTCCACTCTCTCTATTTTCTTTCTTGGATGACTGAAACACTCTCTCTCTCTCATAGTTTTGGCTTGGCCGAAACTAGCAAGGAACAAAGAAGAAAAATTATGGCAATTTTTCAAGAGTGCTAGCACACCAAAGGAGTCTCACAAAGGTGATAGGGAAACCCACCCAAGGGCATGGAATCCTTACCCAAAGCTTGAAGCTTGAAGATTCAACATGGAGCACAAAAATGGAGGCCGAAGCCGTGAGTTTCATGGAGGAAAAGCTTGAAGATTTTTGTTGTTCCTCGCATCGCAAAAGCCGATCATTGTAAGTATGATTCCGCCATACTTCTTATGAGTATTCACATGATTTATATGTTTGAATAATCTTGGGACTAACCTAGAAACCAAACAATAAATGCATGTACGCATTTTAAATTAGGATATGGAAAGGGTTAAGGAAGCTTACTTGCTTGGAGATCAACTTGAAGGGTGCTCCAATTAATGTCTAGATGGTGTGAGAAGAATAAATCAAAAATCAATTGGATGAAGGGCGTGAAAAAAGGGAAAAAAATGTGAGTGATAGAAGATGATGAATATAATAGATTTATGATTAAAATAATAATTTTAGAGTATTCCCGAATGCACAGTGATAAAAATTTGATTTTTGACTTGATTCTGGTAATGATATTGGGAACATGCTAAACATGAAAGTTGTAAATTTCATCTAAGATTTTGACCATATAAAGATCATTGAAATCGAATATCGGTGGCTTAAGTTATAGTTGAAATACCGAAAGCTCTCTGTAAGCTATTGAAAAATTAAATGCGTGTTGCAATCGTAGAAATTACGTTCGACTTTCGAATAATATTTTCATGATCACAAACGCACTAATGCGTTAAATAATAAGTCACACACATAGAATATGGTTGTCGATATCATGTCGCAGTAACCAGGGTGTTAAAATAATAATGAAAGGTGTAGCCATAACATTGATTTATTGGAGGTAAAATCTGATTCTATTAATATTTTATTATTAAAATTGACTTTTTATTAATTTATAAGATACATAGGATTGAAATTATAATATAACATTGTCACACTTTTTATATTAAAGTTTCTTATGAGTCATTTTAGTGTTGCTTTTGGCTAAATATTTTCCCTTTGTCGATGAAGTTATAATGACAATCTCATTATTATGGACAAATTTTAGAATATTATGATTCAATCTAAAATTTTTGTTTAGGTAATTTTAAATTGTAAGAGATTTTAATTGGATAGACATGTTTTAATATGGTTGGATGAAAAAATTAACGAAATACATTGCTAGATGATATAAATTTTTTATTTAAAAATGTAACAAAATGATACCAATATAATTTTTTTTTAATCCCAATTATATAAATAAAACGATAAGAAAATTACCAAAATTGTTGACTGGTGATTTTAGTTCCAGGGGCAGATTCGAAATACTTCTCCTCGAACAATCCTCCTCCAACCGTAAATTTGTTTGGTTATGGGGGACCAAAAGCAAACTTAACAGAAAATGAAACAAGCACAAAGTAGATAGAGGATTTACGTGGTTCGGCTGAATAGAATCAACCTACATCAACGGGAACAAGCAAAGTACTGGTTTATTACTGAACCGAGCTCGGCCGACTTCTTTTTCAAGTGTGTCAATGTTGGACAGTTATGACCCATAGCGTCACTATTTGTACAGATCATGGTGATGTTGTACAAATTAACTATGTGACAAAAGAGATTGCACTCTTATCATTTGTGATTAGATCACCTTGATGTATAAATGATAGGAGGTCCTTATGAATAGTTCCTGGATTGAGATGATATGAGACAGTATCAGTCCACGAAGGATTAATCATTAAATATCCCTAGTCGTAGTATTATTGAAACTGGACATCGATAATGCGAATAGACTAGTATTACACTTGTGCGTATTATGGAAGCGTAATAGAATAGTTCTCATATATTTGGGTATAGGATACTCATGCAAGTGTAAAAGGAGGTTGTGTTTTACCGATGATACGAAAAACAGCTTCGATCTGGATAGACCCCTCGGAATTCCATTTCTAGTATGACTATGTGTCTATGGAAGTCCGATATCATGGTAGGTGTATTTGGTCTTAACCTGAGACTTTCATCGCTAATGCTTGTGACAATCGGTATGCTTTAGTTTTGGTCATCCAGGGCTTTAACCGGTTCTGTGTACGCCTCTGCTGACTATATTGAGAATCGTAGTGTATTGGGTGTGATGTCAAGACGGAAGTATCACTCCAGTCATAGTGGAGATGATGTCACGTAGGATACGGTACTAGTGCTCTTAAGTACTGCAGTCATCGGGATATTATGACTAGGTCATGTATATCCAATTATAGAGACTAGTTACCAGACATCCGACATGTGCTTCGTACGGGGCAGACACAGTTCCAGCCCCAGGCCTAGCACGTGACATTCGATACTGGATCGCAATACGCAATACTACGTATACTACGCCTGACATAGATGATATATTCCAGTAAGAATATTTCTGGAGAATTGGGTAGGCACGGTGCTTTGCTAGAAGCCAACCATGTCTTATAAATCGGTAAGCACGTGGTACAAGGTACGCACGTATTCGGATAATCCGATGATCGTATTTACTACCAACATATCCAGGGATCTCTTGGGTCGCTTCCCAAAGATTCACCGATGATATTTGATTTAATTAGAATTAATCTGTGATTAATTAAGAGAGATAATTAATCTGGTATTAATTAAGAGAGAGAAAATTAATCTGGGATTAATTGAGGTATTATTTAATCTGGGATTAAATGTATTCGGAAGAGAGAAAACGAGATTAATTTGGAATTAATCGGTAAAACAAATTTAAAAGTTAAATTTGATTTTTCTATTTAATTTATTCGTATGGGCTAAAATTATTATATTGGATATATTAATATGAATTGGATTTCATTACGGAATTAAAGTCGGACTTTAATACGAATGAATGAATTAATTTAGAATTAATTCATAGACGACATTCATAATATATTTTGAGGCATCGTTATTTAATTAAATTAGATTTAATTATTTAGCGACGAAAGTTCGTTTAATCAGATTAAATGGAACCGAGCCGCGGAAAATGTTCATAGAGACATTTGAATTTTGAATTCAAATGTGGGGCCCACTTCACATGTGGTAGTTGGGAGAGTAGTTGGCATTTATGCCAAGCCACCCATCATCCAACTACCTTGGAATGGTTTTGGTGAAACCATTTACCAACTACTTGTTTTAGGTAAAATGGTAAATTGGTTTTACCTAACCTTTTCTCTCTCTTCACTTGGTATGCATCACACTTGACACACTTTGAACAAAAAATGAAAACCCTAATACTCTCTCAAATGGGCGTGAATGGCCTTCCACTTTCTCTTTGATTTTGTGGCAAAATCAACAAAGCTAGCACTTGGAGAAATAACTAAGGTGATAGGGAAACTACTTCAAGAGTTGGAATCATCACTTAAAGCTTGGAATCAACAAAGGAAGGATCTTGGAGATCTTCAACTCAAAGCATGGAATCAACAAAGGAAGCATTTTGGATCTTGGATCTTCTTCGCAAAATTATAAAAGCTCAAATCCATTCAATGTAAGTAATTCCACAACTTATTTTTGAATTTATGAACATGTTTTCATGCTTTTTAGATCCTTGGCATGTTCTAGGAACACTAACAATGGTATCAGAGCCAATTTTAAGCATGAAAATTTTAGGGTTCATGAGACTAATATTTGGGGCTTTTGTGATTTGAGCATGATTCTTTCAAATTGATGCTTTGAGCATGCTTAGAATATGATAACTTAGAGTTATGCATGATTAGATTTGAAACAAATCAAAAGAATCAAAAATTAAAAAAAATTTTAGGTGTCCGAATTTCACTGTACAGTGCACTGCAGTTTTTAGTTTTTTGTAACATGAAATATGTGTTTTAATGCATGTTTAAATGTGATTGTTGGTTTGATTGGATTAGAATCAAAGTAAATAATATTTATGTTATAATCAAAGAGCATGTTGAGCATGAAATGATGATTTTAGGATTCAATTGTGTTGAGCATGAAATGATGTATTTTGGCTTCAATTTGTGTTGAGCATGAATTGATGGATTAAGCATGATTAATTAAGTTAATTGGTATTTGGGAATATTGAGTTTAATTAATTAATCATGGCTAATACACTTTAATTAAAGTAATTGTGATATTTGGAATATTATAATTATGTTAATGAGCCTTTAATTATGAATTGGGCTAAAAGTGTGTATTTGGGCTTAATGGGCTTGTTTTAACTAAGTTTGATTTTGGACTTTTGGATTGGATCCAATTGGGCCCAAAACCAATTCCATAAAGTCCAAATACATCACTTGGCCCTTTAAAGAATTTAATTGGGCCTAATGGGCCTAAATTGATTTGTTGGCAATAAGGTGATTCCTATTGGGCCTTGGCATTTTGGTTTTGATCCATTATGGCCAAAGCCCATGCCTTAAGAATCAATTAAAAGCCCATTGGACTTTAATTGAAATGACATTGGATGTTATTGGGCCTTTAAGACCCATTAAGATTGGATTTGGAATCTAAGTCTTTAAGGCTTATAAGTAAGTGTAAACATTTAATTTGGAATTAAATTTAGAATTAGTATTGAATACAAATAAATTGGATTTAAAGTTGTAGTTCAATATAATTCAAGAATACTTACTTTGAGTATTTATTCTTAAAAGTTTGACTCGTGCAAATCAAATCGTTGTTTGAACATTGGATGGTCATTAATTCAAAGATTAATTAATTGGATTAGATTGATTGAATAACATGATTGTATGAATACATGAATGTGATGTATGAATAATGTATATCGGATGGATATTAGAAGGGCGAGGGCAATTTTGGAAATTGAAATAAATTTAGAATTTATTTAAATTGGACCTGCGTGTCTAGCCTTTTATCTCCTTTCTCATTGTATTTCTCTTCTCACCTATTCTCCTCAATATAAATGAGGTTTCTTTATTGTATTATGTAATTGGGTAGAAGTTAGAATAGTTCTAGCCGGGGAGAGGAAAGGGATTGATTTGTTCTAGGAACAATTTGTGACATATCCATCCGTATATCATTATTTATTTATTTATTTATATGTGCTTTATTATGTATTTAGAATGCATGTTTAAGGGTGTATGATGATGAGACCTTAACAAAGATAATAAATTGGTTGCCAATTTGCACGCGAAAAACCCTCAAAACATATTAAGCGTTTTTCCTTCCGTTGAGTGATTCTTACTCAAGATCCAAAGTTGGCATTGGTTTGTTGGCCAAAGTCAAGACTTTTGTCAATTGCGGATGTGTTTGAATCATGAAAGTTTTGTTCCATATCGGTGTCTTGTCCAAGTCCTGATTTGTTGGCCAAAGTCAAGATCACTTCTTGTCCATCGACATTGATTACGAAGTTTTCCATGTCAATGGGTTCCCCTTAACTGGGATCATTAAGTTTGTTGTGCCAAAGCCAAGGCTTAGTTGTTCAGAGGAAAAAGGTTAGGTAATATATTCGATATATTGGCATATATAAGATATATGTTTCGGACTTGGATGTCCACCTACTGAATCTAGGAATTGGATGGGATCCAATTGATCTTAGAGATCTACCTAGTTAAGTATCATACAATTTGTTGGCCAAAGTCAAGATTGTGTGTTATTTAACGGGATCCTAGCCCATTAGGAAACTGGGTTTCCCGAGTACTCGACAGAGGGTTAGAGGCTCGCCAAAAAATAGTGGGAGGCGAGAATTAAATTTGCAATATTCGTTTAATTACTTGCCATACGCGCTCAATCAAATATCATTCGTCAAATATATATTATTATTAGTTGGACTAATATTTAACTGTTGTTTTAATAAATAGTTGGACTGTAATTCAAACTATTCAATTAATGGTGATTTATAATTGGTTTATAGTAATCATATAATTGAATTAACCATTTAATTATATTGATTAAATGGTTGGACTATAGTAATCATTATAATAAATAGTACCGATCATTTATAGTTGATTATATATTGGATTATAGTAATCAATGTATATTGATTTTAACCAATAAAAGTGTACTTGATATAGTTGGACTATAGTAATCATTATATTAAATAGTACCTGAAATCGTTGATTAAATAGTTGGACTATTAGAATCAAGATAAACTGAAAGACTAGTGTTTAAAACATAAATCCTGGGTGAAAATGTGTTTAAACGACTTTAATTTTCAAATTGGGAATAAAATTTCAGGATGGTCCTGGACACTAATAAGTTTCTTTATTTGATAAAATAACATATTAGGCCTAAGCCCAGAGTTAAGCAAATAGTAGAGCATGATCTTTGGAAGATTCATGTGATGATAACTTTAGTGCTTAATTCATTATACTTGTTATAATGACTCCTTAATTTCTTAATCAGAACTAAGGATTAGATCCTTAAAGTATGATAAAGAAATTGAAGGCTCTTCATAGATCTATTCTTAGATCTTACAAGTATTAAATTGCAATAATTAACTCTTGGAGAGTTAATGGCTATGCTCAAGGAGCCAAAGCCAAAGTTTGCAATAGGGCAAGAAGCGCAAGGCGCACCTTACTTCGATATTCTAGAAGGCCAAGGCTTGGCCAAAGACTTCTAGAATGTAGAAAATGGCAAAGGCAAAATCATTATAGTCTTCTAGGAAGATAAATGACATATCCCATGATGTCTACCTAAACTATGGCAAACAGAGTCATTGAAGTGTGACTGCCGTATGGACAAGGCAGACATGAAGGAATAAAAGAAAGGCAAAGCTCTGACTCAAAATGTTTGTCATAAATATGTTCACTACTAGTATTAAAATTGGATTTTAAATACTTAGTGTGATACATAAATATACATTGATGTGCAGAATCTGCTATGAGCAGGATACTCACTTCAATTGAGATTAATCTGCGAATATGAAACGAGACGACAATCGCTGTTTTAACCGTAGATACCTAAGTTTAGGAACTACCCTCGGGTATGTACTTAAATTAGCAAACTGCTAAAATGTAACTAGTTTGACTAGAAATAATATCTCTATATCGTGTATAACTCGTTGCGAGTATACCTTTATATTCTAGAACACTAAAGTGTTTTATTTTATAAGATGATATTGAGAAAACACATTAGATGTGAATAAACTATT